>SJYO01030550.1:0-50000 GCA_006410555.1 Capra ibex | reverse complement strand
TGCAGTGTGGCTGGCTGGGGGCAACTGGGGGTAAATATGCCCTCTGCAGACAAACTACAGGAGGTGGATCTTGAAGTCCAAAGTGAGGAGAAATGTATTGCTCGCTTCAAAGACTACATCCCCATCACGCAGATATGTGCTGGAGATTCAACCAACAGGAAGAATTCTTTCTTGGTGAGATCCCCAGTGTTATCCGAGCAAAACCCTGGGCCCAGCTGAGCTGGGATGATGGGTGGCCATGGGAACAAAGCTTGCCCCTTTGTCCCCAGCCTGTCCTGTGTCCCTGGGGGGTGATCACTGCCTCACAGTCACAAATGGGTGAGGCTTCTTGCAGGAGGAGCAGCAGGATTGTCAATGCAAGGGTGGAACATCAAGACCAACAAGGCCCTGATATCAGCCAGGACCCCTAACTGAGCCCACCCACCCCAGGGTGGCAAGGAGACCAGACCTGAAGAAGGTGAGTTCGGACCTGAAGAAGGTGAGCTCATCCCTTGCTCTCTCTGCCCACAGGGTGACTCTGGGGGCCCACTTGTGTGTAATGGTGTTGCCCAGTGCATTGTGTCCTATGGAAGTGATGATGGGACAACTCCAAATGTCTACACCAGAATCTCCAGCTTTCTGTCCTGGATCCAGAGAACAATGAGACGGTACAAAAACCAGGGATCAGCATGACGTGTCCTTGAGATGGACCCCTCCATCTTCCCTGGGATTGGAAGCATTGGTCAACGTGTGTGGAGAAAGGTTGCCTGGAACTTAATAAACATTCATCTCTTGAAAGTAATCACTGATTGCTCCATTATTCACAAATTCATTAGGTACCTTCTCTGTCAGGGAAACATCTGTTCACATTTCTGATCTGTTAGTGGCTTCCCCCTCCAGCACATACACTGCTCCTCCCACCCCCACCTTCCATTCTCTGGAATAAAATCTTCTGCTGTACCTACAGCCAGTTCCCTCCAGTCACATGTCCCCAGTGCCAGCTCCCCCTCAGGCTGCCCGTGAGCTCCATCAGAGAAGGGAGACCCCTCCTCAGGAACTCAGGACCCTCTTGTCCATGACCCTTGTGTCTCATCCATATGCCCTCCTCCTCGTCAACACCTACTTCCCTCCCCCACATCCCAGGGTCTAGGAGGCAACAGAAGAGAATCCAGATTCGGGAAGGGGACCACCTGAGAAACTCTGGGGTCGAGGGGGGTACTTGTCCACCCTAACAGAAATGGGGGAGGTTTACAAAGGTGTGGCTCACCCCATGAGTGTTCCTCCCTGCATCAGAGGAGACAGAGGTCAGAAGCCTGAGAAAGTTTCAGAAGGCCTTCAGTATGCCTAGGGCCAGCTTGAGTTCCTGTCACAGCCCTGTCTTGGAGTCCTGGGCCCAGGGCTCTGTGCAGCCTCTGGTGTCCTGAGGGCACATCCTCCTTCAGCCCCAAGTGATCTTCAAGGTGCTCCTCCACCTTGGGCTGAGCCAGCCTCTGCCATCTTCATCATTCCCACATGTATGTATGTTTCTATAAAGGAAAGCAATAGTAACAAATATTTTTAGATGCAAGGTATCCTAATATTTCAAAGGTGTCCCATACCCAATAGCTCATTGAATAATTTTTTCTGTTCTATCTTTCAATAATCTCTGAATTTTCATGTAAGAATCTATAGAGGAAACGAATCTCATTTTTAAAACATGCAGCTTAGAGAAGGCGGGGCTAAACAGAAGTGATTTGCTGGACGTATGCATGGTGAGTGAACTTCCACCATGGCAAAATGTATTTTGCGTGTAAAAGCAACACATATAATCATATAAAGATAGCTAAATACATAACATATAAGTAAGAAATTTAAAATTGCCTACAATTTCATCACCCGCAGATCATCATCATCAATGGTTAAACTTGTGTCCTTCCGCTCTGTTTATTCATAAGAGGCTCTTGCTACAACTCACTGGCACTTGGCTTGTTTAGAACTCCTGTGATCTTTTCCATTCCTCTTTCTTCTGTCTCATACTGGTGACAGTGTTGGAATCATCTGCACATGTTCAGAATGGCCTGGCCCAGAGACATCAGAGATGTGGTTCTCTCGTCTCTGGACAGGGAATATTAGTGGAGAGTTATTATTAGGGTGATCACCATCACTTATCTCATCACCTCACACCAGTAACCAGCATTTTTGGAGAGGAAGTCTCTTCCCCTCACAGGAACCCTGATTTGGATGGGACAGCCCCCAACTCAGCTCAAGGAATGCTGGAAACCTCAGCACAAGCCAAGCCAGTCAGGTCACTGAATGCTGAAGGACCCAGTGATGGTTGGTTTTGGTCCAATGAGTATCAAGTCCAAGACTTCTGTTCAACACTGTGGGATAGGAACATTTCTGTCATAGAATATTTACATTTGAAGAGCTGATTGTAAGCCCAACAGAAATGTGAGGCTGGAACCCTGGCAAGATAGGAAAGGAGGTTGCTGTTTGGTTCACCTTGGTGAGTTCAGGTCTATCTGCTCCCAAACCAAGTTCAGCCACTTCCTCACACTAGGCAATGAGCAGACCCCTCATCATAGTACTCACCAGCTTGTCCTCTACCCACCTATTCTAGGTCTGCCTCTGTGCCCTGTCAGCTTCACAGGGTCAGGAGCTGAATGTCTCATATCCCTGAACCGCCCCTATTGAGTAATTATTCATGATATTATCAGAATCATAAAAGTACCAAGAGTGGAGAAATGGAGATTCAATGACTGAGAGGCTCCTGGGGATCCAGCTCCTCTTGTGATAGGGAAAATATTTGGTATTCTGTTATACATGATGACACATCTCTGGGAACGTTGGCTCCCAAGTAATGAGCTTTAAGCTAAAATACCTTTGTTTAGCTCACAGGAAACAAGCCAACTGATGAAAGACTGCAAGACACAAGAAATTAACACAACCATCCTGAGGCTAGTGGAACCAGGAAATGTTTGACTTTATTCCGTTCCCTTCTAGTATAAAAGTAGCCTGAATTCTAACTCAGGTTAGGTGGTTCTTTGAAACACGAGTCCACCATCTTCTTGGTCTGCTAGCTTTCTGAATAAAGTTGCTATTCCTTGTTTCAACAACTTGTCTCATGATTTTTTGGCCTGTTGCTTAGCAACTAGTACAAGCTTGAACTAGGTAACACTGGGTGCACCACAGGCTTCACTACTTATTCCTTCTGGTGAGTCTTTGTGTGTGAGTGTGGTGACAGTGTCATTCTCTCCCAATCCAGGGCAGAGAAGGTGGTCATCTGTAGAATGCTGACACTTGGCTAGTGGGGAGTACAGCTCTGGCAGGTCGGTAGGGACACTGAGGCTCCCCTCCTTCCTTCCCCTGTGCTTTGTGTCTGGAAGGAAGAAACCCCAGCAGCTGTGAGCTGGACAGACCTTTGGGAAGATGCAGCCACTCCTGCCAGAGAAGGCAATGGCACCCCACTCCAGTACTCTTTCCTGGAAAATCCCATGGACAGAGGAGCCTGGTAGGCTGCAGTCTATGGGGTTGCTAAGAGTCGGACACGACTGAGTGACTTCACTTTGACTTTTCACTTTTATGCATTGGAGAAGGAAATGGCAACCCACTCTCGTGTTCTTGCCTGGAGAATCCCAGGGACGTGGGAGCCTGGTGGACTGCTGTCTGTGGGGTCGCACAGAGTTGGACACGACTGAAGCAACTTAGCAGCAGCAGCAGCAGCATAGCCACTCCTGCTCCTGATGGCCTTTTTTCTGCCTCCCGGGCTGCGACCAGTGAGTGACCGCCCATTCCTGAGGGTGTAGCCCATCTCACCAAGCCTCCTGCAGTTCTGACCCTTCTGCACCCCTCTAGTTTCTGAACCAGGTCCCATCCCAACCAAGAACATGTTTGATGCCACATAGACACTCAGCAAGGAGAGGTGGCAGGCAAGCAGGGAGATTTTCACTAAGATCTTCCATGGGTCTCAGCCTGTCTCACCACCAGAGAAATGGGTTGTGCATTTGGTAGAGGATGTGAAGCTACAGAACACAAGTAAAGTCCCTCACTCCAGCCACGAAAAGACAACCCAGACAAACCAACCACAGTACGGGAGTTGTCAGTGGACCCAGCTTATGAACCAGTGCCTTCCACCCCTCACTCCTGTCCAGGATAGGAGCCAGGTGTGCAATTGATCGGAAGTGGCTAGATGACAGCACCCAAAGCTCTCCAGGTGTCTTGGCTCTTTCCCAGGCCCCAAGCAGCTCATTTTCTGCCCCTCCTCGCCTCGCCTCCCTCTCAGGTCCTTAGCTACTCCACTGTCTGTGGCAGTGCCCTCTACCCACCCCTGTGAACTGAAGCCCCAACGACCTCAGCCAAAAGCTAATTGGAGGCCACTTGTGCAGCCAAAGAACATTTTCTGAGATCCTGCATGTGTTATGCCCTAGGACATGAGGATTTTGTAACTGTATAATTTCCTTGTGCAAACTCACATTAATTTCACAATATTCCTGAGAAAGCTTCCAGAAGCCCTGCACTCATGTCATTGAAAAGCACAAGACACAGTGTCGCTTACCCAGGGCTGTCTGTCACCTCAATTTCCCCTCAGTTGTAGCCCTGCCCTTAAGTTGCCAGCCCGTCACAGCTCCTGGGCTGTATCTCCTGTGACTCCATGCTCCTCATACCTCTACTCTGTTCTCTGTGCAGCTTAATCAGCATCACCCTGGGGGCCCAGAGTATCAAGAAGCAGGAGAGTGTGCAGCAGGATCAAGTGCTTTTTCTTTCCATGTAGAAAGATGTGTCCTTAAAGACACCACAGAGACATTTATTTTCCTGAGCACCACTTATTTAGGAGGGGAAAAAACAGTTTCTCACCACTGTCTGCCATAAAACTCCATCATACACCAAGGGTTCTATATTTGTGTAGAATGTCTCAATGTGTGTAGGGTCTCTATCTTGTCATCTATGTCTCTATGGCGCTATCAGTACTGCACTATCTTCACTGCTATGACTTCATTTGCTAAGCCAAGAGCTCCTATCTTAGTCTCATTCTTTAAGCCTGTCTTCTCCAATGTTGGCTACTGGTTTTCCACATCTATTTAGAACCAATAAAGTTCTGAGTGCAATGAATCTGTAGGTCACTTTTAGGAGAATGAACACCTTAAAAGTATTTTCTCTTCCAAACCTGAATGTAGAATATCTTTATGATTTATACTTAGTTATTTGACCATTTCCATGATTTTAATTTTTTTTCAAATTTCATTTTCTAACTATTATTGTATAGATAGAGAGATGATTAATGTTTGAGTTGATTTTGTGCCCAGAAAATTTGACAATTACTAGTTATCATAATTGATCTGCAGGTTCCTGGCTTTTTTTTGTTGTATATTGTATCTTGAATATCCACAGTTTTATTTCCTCTTTCTGTGTCTTATACCTTTTTCTTCTACTGCCTGTTTAACTGTAGTGACTAAAATCTCTAGTATATTATTGGAGAGAAATGATGATTATGGCTATCTGTGTGACCTTGTATTGTTTTGCTCTTGAATGAAAAACGTAGAACATTTCATCAGTAAGTATGTTGATTGGTGTGGGATTTTTGCAGGGATCATTTATCAGAATGAAGACCCTCGTTTCTGCTCCTATTTTTTAATGAAAAAATTTAAAAGAAGGATAGTGAGTTTTAGTAGATGCTTTTTCCCCATTCAGTTGAATTATCATATGGTGTTTCTTCTTTCATCTGTCAATGTGTCGTGTTACAGCAATTGTGTTTTGAATGAACGCCACTCATCCTCAGGAAAACCCAAGTTAGAAATGATCTATGTCAAGATTGCTTTGGCTATTTGAGGTTTTTTGTATTTCCAAAATACCGCTGGTAGCTTGATAGGGATTGCATTGAATCTGTAGATTGCTTTGGGTAGTATACTCATTTTCACTATATTGATTCTTCTGATCCATGAACATGGTATATTTCTCCATCTATTAGTGTCCTCTTTGATTTCTTTCATCAGTGTTTTATAACTTTCTATATATAAGTCTTTAGTTTCTTTAGGTAGGTATACTCCTAAGTATTTTATTCTTTTCATTGCAATGGTGGATGGAATTGTTTCCTTAATTTCTTTTTCTACTTTCTCATTATTAGTATATAGGAATGCAAGAGATTTTTGTGTGTTGATTTTATATCCTGCAACTTTACTATATTCATTGATTACCTCCAGTAATTTTCTGGTAGAGTCTTTAGGGTTTTCTATGTAGAGGATCATGTCATCTGTTCATCGCAACACTGTTTATGATAGCCAGGACATGGAAACAACCTAGATGTCCATCAGCAGATGAGTGGATAAGAAAGCTGTGGTACATATACACTATGGAGTATTACTCAGCCATTAGAAAGAATACATTTGAATCAGCTCTAATGAGGTGGATGAAACTGGAGCCTATTATACAGAGTGAAGTAAGCCAGAAAGAAAAACACCAATACAGTATACTAACACATATATATGGAATTTAGAAAGATGGTAATGATAACCCTGTATGTGAGACAGCAAAAGAGACACAGATGTATAGAATGGACTTTTAGACTCTGTGGGAGAGGGAGAGGGAGGGATGATTTGGGAGAATGGCACTGAAACATGTATACTATCAGTAAGAAATGAATCACCAGTCTATGTTTGATACAGGATACAGGATGCTTGGGGCTGGTGCACGGGGATGACCCAGAGAGATGATAGGGGGTGGGAGGTGGGAGGGGGGTTCAGGATTGGGAACTCATGTACGCCCGTGGCTGATTCATGTCAATGTATGGCAAAACCAATACAGTATTGTAAAGCAAAATAAAGTAAAAATAAAAATTAAAAATAAAAGAAATGATCTAATACTTTTGCTTATGGACTGATTGGATTGCATCAGTGCTGGAATAACATTTTCCCATAAATTTCTCCTCCCATATTGTCATCTCTGGGTTTGTCATCTAGGTTTTGCTAGTCTCATAAGGGAGAGATATAGCATTTATTTGCCAGTGGAAAATGTATATCAATATTTAAATTGTTTTCAAAGACTTCCAGGGAATTCTTGTGAGCTGGTGGCTGTCCTTGATGGGCTATTTTTGAAAACGGAATCAATTCATGTAATGTTTATGGGAAAATTCAAACTTCCTGAGTATGATTCTTTAATTTATATTTTCTAGGGATTTGTAATTCCATGTAGATTTTGAAAACTATTCACTTCCCTGTGACCTAGAGGTTAGATAAGATTTATGTATGTATATATACATACATATATCTCCCAGATAAAACTCTTTCTTAGCTCACCCACCCTGTGGCTATAATTTTCATTATCTCAACAGTGTCTTTAGTATTCAGAATTATCTTGATTCTTACGTACCCAAGTGCTGGAGTCCAGCTCCAGCAGCCAGGGAATCAGCCTGAAGGGATGAGTGGTGTTGGCGGGGAATGATGTAGCCTCTGACTCAAGGTATGGAACTACATGTTTATTTCAAGCATCATGTCTTCTTTTATACTTTTTCAAAAGCATTAGGTCAGAGGTTTTACATTTTCAGCTCCCCCTCACTCAGATTTATTATCTCCTTGTTGCCCTTCAAACAGAGTTCCTATTTCAGCGATTCTTTCAGAATCATGTTTACTTGTGATTACACTGTAACTCATGCTTATGTCTGAGCTGCCTACCACATTACTCAGTTTATTTCTTATCTTTCTATCCTGCTTGCCCCTAGTATCCTAAGCACACCCTCTCCTAAAAAGGCTTCTAGCTATTTTTAATTATTCCTAAACCCTAAACTCAGCAAACTTCCTTTGTCATAAACATCTCCCTCACAAACAGGTCTCAGATAACAATCCTTCCCATGGCCTCAAGCTGAGGCCTACGTGCTCATCCTGGGACATTCTTTGTTAAAATCCTTGAACAAATGTCAATGGTTTCTTTATGGATTATTTTCTGGGCGCAACTGCAGAAGGCTTTGTGCTTTCTCATGCTTCTCTCAAGAACAATAAGCACCTTAACATTCTTTCCAGCCAACTCAACTGAAGAAAGGAAGAAACAAGTCAGAATCACAAGAGCTAACTCCTTCATCTCGAGTCCGTGCCTGTGGAATGAGGAGAGGGGGCTAGGGTGGTGCCTCCATTTTAGCAGTAATGCCTAATGTGGCTCCCGACACCCAACAAATTTTTAATGTAGATCAACTTATCCATCATTATCGACAGTCCTTTTTACATCTTGTATTAATTTGCTTTTACAAGGTAAATGTATAAAGAAATTCTCCTATATTCAAAGTTTTCATGTTTTACCTTTCAATGAGTTAGAGAAACAGTGTTAAGTGGTCGTTTATTTTTATTCACACATAGCCAACAGATTTTACTATATTTTCATCATTACTTACCATTTTGAGTTCCTTTTCTTTTGATTTCCATTATGATTTTGCTTATGATTTACAGTGGATCCTTGAACAGGCCTCACATCACATGTAATCTGATATCCCGGCCACGAAGTGCATGGTTCTGAGCACATGTGGTGTGGGACACCCCTTGGCTCACTGTGACTCTCCAGCCGGAATCACTATTGACCATGGGCTCTGTTTGTTTAACTAAGATGTTGTTACTTTTCAAGAGGCTTGGAATCAAGATGTTTAGAAACAACAATTTTTTCTATTCCATGCCTTTCCGCATTTGCATGGTGCAGATATGACCGCCGTTGTGTGTCTCCATCCCACAGGCTCTTCTTACATGACTGCAATATCTCACCTCCTGCTGGGAGGTGGGGTCTAGGGCCTTTCCTTTTTAATCTGGTGAAAGCTCTTGCTCTTGATTGACCCAAGCAGTAGACATGGCAGAATGGATGTCATATGACATCAATGTCTAGGTAATGAAAAGAACACAGCTTCTAGATGGTTCACTCTTCAGGAGATGCTCACTCTGGGGGAGCCAGGCACTGTGTTTGGAGCCAAAGAATCCCATGAAGTGAGACGACATAAGGGGCCCTCGTGAAAAGAAACCAATGTACCCAAAGGACACCCAGCAGCAACCACTGGGCATGTGTGAGGGAGCCTTCAAGTGATTCAGCTTCTGGGCTTCAAGCTTCCCTGACACCAGTGGGAGCAGATGGGTGCTGTTCAATTGTACCATGAGCAAATTACAGATTCATGGGTCAAGCAATTTTGGTGTTATTTTAAACCACTCAGTCCTTTGGTAACTGGAATAAGCCCTCTTCAGCATCACTTTCACACCATTCTGGCCAGCCCACACCCTTAATCTCACTGTTCTTATCTGATCATGATGGTAAGCTCTCCTCCATCAGAAGCAATAGAGCTTATCTTCAGTGTTTCCCACAGTCTCACACAAAGAGGTCCAAGACACAATCTCTGTGATGATTTAAAGAGAACCACAGCAATGAAGACATTCTTTGATCTATCATCCTGAGGCCCAGGTTTCTGGGGCTCAGGGACTTGAGATCTGCTGATGCAGTATCCCCACCACTCCACAGATAAGAACTTATCAGAGGCTTTCATTAAGTTTTACTCCACTGAGACCCCAAGACTTGATCAAACAGTGATGTGACAATTTCTGAGAAGCCTGCTGTAATAACGGCCACAACAGAGGAGACACTCAGGGTTAAAAGATCAGACGGAAGCAGCAGCTGTTCAGATCTTTTCCACCATCCTGGAGAGATGGTCCTGTTTTTGCTCCTGGCAGCCCTTTCTCTGTTCCCCACTGGGGAGGCAGGTGAGTGATGGTCCTGTCCTCAGAGGCCCAGACCCACCCCACATGGCACAGACCTGCTTAGATGTTACACTCATGCACACTCTGGCCCTGGTTCATGTAAGGAAATTTCTGAACTCAGGTCGAATTTTCTCAAAGACCACCAACCTTGGTCCCATCTCCCCTCTCCAGCCTTTGCCTCTGGGATCACAGCAGGCAGTCTGTTATCTTTCTTTCAGGGAAAATCATCAGGGGCATGAGGCCAAGCCACACTCCCATTCCCTATATGGCATTTGTTGAATATCAGGTTTCAGAGGACATTTTCAGCTCTGTGGGTTTCCTGGTGTGTGAGGACTTTTTGCTGACAGCAGCTTGTTACTTGGGAAAGTGAGGAGCAGTGCCCGGGCCCCCACCCTCTGTTGACCACTTGCAGGGGACATAGGAAGCTCTTCAAAGTCCAGGTGAGCTTTGGGGAGAGAGGGAGAAGTGAATGCCAGTGGCACATTAAAAGAAGCAACTGATCATACCTGGAATGGGAGGAAGCCAAGTTTGTGCCCTGGACCCTGGAGTACACATGTGAGAAATTCACGTTTCCTTCTGTGACTGTCAATATGCTGCATGACTGAACACCCTCGTGGATTCCAGGAGGTCCTCCCTGACTGTGCTGCTAGAAACAGACAGCTCAGAGATGCTCAGCTCCAGGGCCCATTGCCTAGAATTCTCTCCCCTCCAGTCCCACCCTGTCCCAAGCTGTGTTCTTTCCTCCCAGCCTCTGGACTGTATCTCATGTGACATCTGCTCCCTCTCTGCTCTCTGTGCAGCTTAATCAATGTCACCTGGGGGCACACAACATCACAGAACAGAGAAGATCCAGCAGGTCAGCCCCATGAGAAGAGCCATCCGCCACCCAGACTGTAATGGTAAGACTTGGGTCAACGATATCATGTTACTACAGAGTGGATGCATGGCTGCACTGGTTCTGGGACACTTTCCTTCCAGGGTTCTGCATCCCCCATGACCTCATTCCTGCCCTTCCTCCTGTATGACCCCTTCCGTGTTTCGAGCACTGAGAAGAAGGCAACCCCATGACTGTCCTGCAGTCTCTGTGGGCCATCAGTAGGTGAGAATGCCTTTCCTCTTCTTCAGCTGATTAAGGCTGATTTGACAGATGCAGTGAGCCCCATCAATCTGCCCAGAAGCTGGCAGAAGGTGAAGCCAGGTATAATATGCAGTGTGGCTGCCTGGGGGCAACTCAGAGTAGATATGCCCTGTGCAGACACACTATAGGATGTAGATCTTAAAGTCCAAAGGGAGGAGAAATGTATCACTTGCTATGCTGGAGATCCAAACAAGAGGAAGAACTCTTTCTTGGTGAGATCCTCAGTGTTGTCCATGCAAAACCTTGGGTTATCAGGAGCCGCGTTAGGCATTACTGACAAAATGGAGGCATGGCTCCCAACCCCCTCTCCTTGTCCTGCAGGCACAGACCCGGGATGTAGGAGTTAGCTCCTGTGATTCTGACTTGTTCCTTCCTTTCTTCAGTTGAGTTGGCTGGAAAGAATGTTAAGGTGCTTATTGTTCTTGAGAGAAGCACAAGAAAGCACAAAGCCTTCTGCAATGGTGCCCAGAAAATAATCTATAAAGCAACCACTGACATTTGTTCAAGGATTTTTACAAAGAATGTCCCAGGATGAGCACGTAGGCCTCAGCTTGAGGCCATGGGAAGGATTGTTATCTGAGACCTGTTTGTGAGGGAGATGTTTATGACAAAGGAAGATTGCTGAGTTTAGGGTTTAGGAATAATTAAGAATAGCTAGAAGCCTTTTTAGGAGATAGCGAGCTTAGGATACTAGGGGCAAGCAGGATAGAAAGATAAAAGATAAAGTGAAGAATGTGGTAGGCAGCTCAGACATAAGCATGAGTTACAGTGTAATCACAAGTAAACACGATTCTGAGAGAATCGCTGAAATAGGAACTCTGTTTGAAGGGCAACAAGGAGATAATAAATCTGGGTGAAGGGGAGCGGAAAATGAAAAACCTCTGAACTAATGTTTTTCAAAAAGTATAAAGAAGACGTGATGCTTGAAATAAACATGTAGTTCCATACCTTGAGTCAGAGGCTACATCATTCCCCGCCAACACCGCTCACCCCTTCAGGCTGATTGCCTGGTTGCTGGGGCTGGACTTTGGCATTGGGTCAGCTGAGCTGGGAGGATGGGGGGCAGTGGGAATGAACCCCGTGCCCGTGTCCCTGGCCTTCCTCCTCTCTGGTCTCTGTCCTGTGTTCCTGGGGGTGAACACTGCCCCAAAGTCATATATGGGCAGAGGCTTTGTGTGGGAGGAGCAGCAGGACTGTCAGTGCCTGGATGAAAACTCAGGACCAACAAAGGCCCTGATGTCAGCCCAGCCCATAACAGAGACCAGCCTGGGCATCAGCAGGGAGAATAACTGAAAAAAGTGAGCCCAGCCCTTGCTCTCTCTGCCCACAGGGTGACTCCAGGGGCCCGCTCATGTGTAATGGTGTGGCCCAGGGCATTGTGTTCTGTGGAGAAGAATATGGGAGGACTCCATATGTCTACATGAGAATCTCCAGCTTTCTGTCCTGGGTCCAAACAACAATGAGCCAGTACAAATGGCAGGGATCAGCCTGAGGTGCCCCTGGGATGGACCCCTCCATCTTCCCTGGAATGGGTGCACTGGGCAAAGTGGGTGAAGGATAGCTGCCTGGAATTTAATAAACTTTCATCTCTTGAGCAGAAATCACTGATTCCTCTTTTATTTACCTAAACACATTTGTTAGGCATCTATTCTGCCAGGCAACCATCTATTCACATCTGATCTTCCTCCTTCAGCACATACACTGCACCCCACCCCCACCTTCCAACTCTGAAATAAAAACTCCTGCTGCACTGACAGCCAGCTCCCTCCAGTCACATGTTGCCAGTGCCAGCTCCACCTGCAGGCTACCCTTGAGCTCCATCAGAGAAGGGAGACCCCTCCTCAGGAACACACGACCCTCTTGTCAACGATCCTTTTGTCTCATCCATATGCTTCCTCCTCATCCACACTTAATCTCCTATCCCCCATCCCAGTGCCCAGGGGGCAACAGAAGAGAATCCAGATTTGGAAGGAGGGTCACCGGAGAAGCTCTGGGGTTGTGGGCAGCCCTTGTCCATCCTAACAGAAATGGGGGAGGTTTACAAAGGTGTGGCTCACTGAATGCAGTCCCTCCCCGAATCACAACACACAGAGGTAAGAAGTCTGAGATAGTTTCAGGAGGTCTGCAGTCTTCCCAGGCCCAGCTCAAGTTCCTGTCACAGCCCTGAGCACTAGGGCCCTGTGAAGCCTCTGGTGTCTTGACAGCACATCTTCCTTCAGCCCCAAGTGAGCTTGAGGGAGCTCTTCCATCTTGGGCTGAGCCAGCCTCTCCCCACCTCCGTTATTGCCACATAGGTGTTTATATAAATATATTTATCTCTAAAGGAAAGTCATTGCAATAAAAAGTTTTGGATTCAGGGGTATCCTAATGTTTCAAAGGTTTCTTATAACCTATAGGTTATTGACTCAATTTTTCCTCCTATTTATCAATAATCTCTGAATTTTTTAAATCTACAAATGTATTTGGGAAAGCTACTAATTTTTAAAACATGCAGCTTAGGGAAGTCTAGGCTGAAGGGGAGTGGTTTGCTGAACATTTGCATGGTGAGTGAGTTTTGACTGTGGCCCAATGCATTTGGATGGAAAAGCAACAGACATCATAGTTAAATACAGAACATATAAATAAGAACATTAACAGAAGTGCAGAATTCCACCATCCTCAGATCATCCTTAATGCTTAACATATTTCCTTTTGCTCTTTTTCTATTGGTTCATAAGATGTTGTTCTTTCAGTTCACTTGGGATTGGGTTGTATAGGACTCCTCATGCCGTCCTTTCCATTCCTCTTTCTTATGTCCTCATACTGGTGAGAGGATTGGGGTCATCTGCACATTTTTAGAATGGCCTGGCCCAGGGTTATCTGAGGCATGGTTCTCTGGACACCGGACAGAGAATACTTTGTGGGGAGTAATTATTAGGATGAGTAGCATCCGTATCTCTTTCACTGCTCACAGTCACCAGCATGTTTGGAGAGGAAGCCCCTCTTCCCACTCATGAGCACTCTGATTTGGGTGGAAGAGCCCCCATCTCAGCTTGAGGGATGCTCAGTGCCAATAGTCCCAAGGACGGTTTGTTTTGACCCAGTGAGTATCAAGTCCAGGACTTTTGTTCAGAACTGTGGGATAAGAAAACTCCCTATGTTGTGAAATATTTATGTTTAAAGAGGAGATTCTAAACACTCCAAAAATGTGAGTCTAGAATGGTAACAAGATAGGCAATGGGATTGCTGTTTGGGGCACTTGGGTGTGTCCAGGGTACCTGCTCATAAGGCAAGTCCAGTCTCTGCCTTCTCACGTGGCACCAAGCAGTCCCCCTTGTCTTGGTCCTCACCATCTTTCTCTCTACCCGCAGATTCTACGTCTACCTCTGCCTACTGTCAGCTTCTCAAGGGCAGGAACTATATCTCTCATATCCCTGGACCTTGCTATTGAGTAATTATTCATGATCTCATCAGAATCATAAAAGAACCAACAGTGGGGAAATGGAGATGTTCTTGATTCAGTCACTGAGGTGCTCCTGGAGTCCAGCCCCTCCACTGCTATATTACGGATTAATCCTTGCAGTCTGTTAGATTAGTTACTAACGGGGTGTTGGCTACAAATTTAAATTATACATTATGGCCTATCAGTGGAATCCTGCCTCCCAAGTAATGTGCATTAAGCTAAAATGCCTTTGTTTACGATACAGGAAACATCCTGGCCAGGCCCACCAATGAAAGACTGCAGGACAGAAGAAACTGACACAGCCTCTCAGGAGGCTGACTGGAACCAAGGAATGTTTGATGCCACTCCCTCCTCTTTTATCATAGTATAACAGAAGCCTGAATTCTAACTCAGGCGAAACGGTTCCTTGGGACACAAGTCCACCATCTTCTTGGTCTGCTGGCTTTCCAAATAAAGTCACTATTCCTTGCCCAAACAACTCATCTCTGTGTGTATTGACTTACTGTACAGCAACGAGCTTGGACTTGGTAACACTGACTGCGCCACAGCCTTCACTTTGTTGTTGTTCTTGCTCTGTGTCTCTGTAGTGGGAGTGCAAGTGTGGTGACTGTTGTTCTCACCTATCCCACAGCAGAGAACATGGACACACGTGGCATGCTGACACCTGGCAGGGGGGTGCACAGCTCTGGGAGGTCTGTGGGGGCACTGAGCCTCCCCTCCTTCCTTCCTCTATGCTTTGTGTCTGGAAGGAAGAAACCCAGCGGCTGTGACGTGGGCAGACCTTCTGGAAGATGCAGCCACTCCTGCTCTTGATGGCCTTTCTTTTGCTTCCTGGGCTGGAACAGGTAGTGACTGTCCCCATTCCTGAGGGCAGAACACATCTCACTAAACCTCCTGCAGTCCTGACCCTCTGCTCAGCTCCAATTTCTGAACCAGCTGTCATTCCAACCAAGAATACAAGTTTGATGCCACATAGACACTCAGCAAGGAGGGATGGTGGGCTGGAAGAAAGATTTTCACTAAGATCTTTCATAGGTCTCAGACTCTCTCTCACCACCAGGAAAGTGGGTTGTGCATTTGGTGGAGGAAGTGAAGCTACAAAACACAAGTAAGTAAAATCCCTCAGTCCAGCCAGGATAGGACAACTCAGACAAACCATCCACAGTACGGGAGTTTCGGTGACCCAGCTTAAGAACCAGGGAAAACTTCTCAGTGTTTCTCACCCTTCACTCTTGCTAGGAGAGAAGTCCAGGGTGTGATTGATCAGAAGTGGCTAGGTGACATTACCCAAAGCTCTCTAGGTGCCTTGACTCTTCCCCAGACCCCAAGAAGTCCATTTTCTGCCCCACCTCCCCGCCTCTCAGGCGCTCAGCTGCCCCAGGGTCTTTAGCAGTGCCCACCCCCATTCCTATAGTCTTGAATCCCACCAGTACTGTCCCCATCAATCTTGGCCAAAAGCTAGCCATTCACTCGTACAGCCAAAAAAAAAGAAAAAAAAAGAAAAGAAAAAAGAAAAAAGAAAAAAAAATTACTGAGATCCTGGGATGCATTAGGCTCAAGGACATGAGGATTTTACAAAATCCACTTCTATATGTTCCTAGTGCTAGCTCACATTAATTTCACAATATTCCTGAGAAAGCTCCCAGAAGCCCTGCACTCATGTCATTGAAAAGCACAAGACACAGTGTCACTCCCCCAGGGTTGTCTGTCACCTCAATTTCCCTGCAGCTGCAGCCCTGTCCTGAAGTCATCGGCCTGGCACAGCTCCTGGGCTGTATCTCCTGTGACTCCACGCTCCTCATACCTCTACTCTGTTCTCTGTGCAGCTCAATCAGCGTCACCCTGGGGGCCCAGAGCATCAAGAAGCAGGAGAGTGTGCAGCAGGGTCAAGTGCTTTTTCTTTCCAAGTAGAATGACGTGCCTTATAAGACACAAGAGTGACATTTATTGTCCTAGCACTTATTGAGGAGGGGAAAAAAGTAGTCTTTTCCTCATTCTCTGCGATGAAAGCTCCATCATAAACCATGTTTGATATATGTGTCGTTCTTTAATCACTAAGTCATGTCTGACTTTTGAGACCCCATGGGCTGTAGCCCACTGGGCTCCTCTCTTCATGGGATTTCCCAGGCAAGAATACTGGTGTAGGTTGCCATTTCCTTCACCATGGGATCTTCCCAACCCAGGGACTGAACCTGGGTCTTCTGCATTGTTTGGTGGATTCCTTACTGTTGAGGCACCTGGGTAGCCCTTGATATGTGTGTATCATTGTCCCAACATGTGTGGGGTCTCTTTTTCTTGTCCATTAGTCCTTATCCCTGTGCTCCTTCAATGCCACACCATCCTCAGTACTATGACTTCATTTGCTAAAGCAAGACCTGCCATCTTGTTCTCATTCTTTAAGACGACCTGGCTATTTTTGGTCATGGGTTTTTCCACATCTATTTTCCATGTCTATTTAGAACCAAGTAAGTTCTATGAAATACCTCTTGGGTGCAGTGAATCTATAGACCACTTTTTGGAGAAATGACATTTAAAAAATATTTTCTCTTCCAATCATGAACATGGAATATCTTTCTGTTTAAATCTTCTAGAACCCCATGCCCAAGGAGCAGTGGCTGCACGGGTGCAGGAGGGCCTAGAGGATCTCTCCCACGTTGAAGGTCAGGAAGGGCAGCAGTGAGGAGATCCCCTGTGTCGAAGGTAAGGAGCAGCGTCTGCGCTTTGCTGGAGCAGCCGTGTAGTGATTCTGCACACCCAAGGTAAGAGAAACCCAAGTAAGATGGTAGGTGTTGCAAGAGGGCATCAGAGGGCAGACACACTGAAACCATACTCACAGAAAACTAGTCAGTCTAATCACACTAGGACCACAGCCTTGTCTAATTCAATGAAAGTAAGCCATGCACTTGGGGCAATCCAAGACGGGCGGGTCATGGTGGAGAGTTCTGACAGAATGTGGTGCACTGGAGATGGGAATGGCAATCCACTTCAGTATTCTTGCCTTGAGAACCCATTGAACAGGATGAAAAGGCGAAATGATAGGATACTCAAAGAGGAACTCCCCAGGTCATTAGGTGCGCAACATGCTACTGGAGATCAGTGGAGAAAGAACTCCAGAAAGAATGAAGGGATAGAGCCAAAGCAAAAACAATATCCAACTGTGGATGTGACGTGATGGAAGCAAGGTCCAATGCTGTAAAGAGCAATATTGCATAGGAACTTGGAATGTCAGGTCCGTGAATCAAGGCAAATTGGAAGTGGTCAGACAAGAGATGGTAAGAGTGAATTTTGACATTGCCATTTTGCATCTCTCTCCATGGGGATGGTCTTGATCCCTGGAATCAGCGAACTATAATGGACTGGAATGGGTGAATTTAACTCAGGTGACCATTATATCTACTACTGCGGGCAGGAATCCCACAGAAGAAATGGAGTAGCCATCATGGTCAACAGAAGAGTCTGAAATACAGTACTTGGATGCAATCTCAAAAATGACAGAATGATCTCTCTTCATTTCCAAGGCAAACCATTCAATATCACAGTAATCCAAGTCTATGCCCCAACCAGTAATGCTGAAGAAGCTGAAGTTGAACGGTTCTATGAAGAACTATAAGACCTTTTAGAACTAACACCCAAAAAAGATGTCCTTTTCATTATAGGGGACTGGAATGCAAAAGTATGAAGTCAAGAAACACCTGGAGTAACAGGCAAATTTGGCCTTGGAATGCAGAATGAAGCAGGGCAAAGACTAATAGAGTTTTGTGATGAAAATGCACTGGTCATAGCAAACACTCTCTTCCAACAACACAAGAGAAGACTCTACACATGGACATCCCCAGATGGTCAACACCAAAATCAGATTGATTATGTTCTTTGCAGCCAAAGATGGAGAAGCTGTATACAGTCAACAAAAACAAGACCAGGAGCTGACTGTGGCTCAGATCATGAACTCCTTATTACCAAATTCAGATTCAAATTGAAGAAAATAGGGAAAACCGCTAGATCATTCAGGTGTGACCTAAATCCAATCCCTTATGATTATACAGTGGAAGTGAGAAGTAGATTTAAGAGCCTGGATCTGATAGAGTGCCTGATGAACTATGGAATGAGGTTCGTGACATTGTACAGGAGACAGGGATCAAGACCATGCCCATGGAGAGAGATGCAAAATAGCAAAATGGCTGTCTGGGGAAGCCTTACAAATAGCTGTGAGAAGAAGAGAGGTGATAAACAAAGGAGAAAAGGAAAGATATAAGCATCTGAAAGCAAAGTTCCAAAGAATAGCAAGAAGAGACATGAAAGTCTTCTTCAGCGATCAGTGCAAAGAAATAGAGGAAAAGAACAGAATGGGAAAGGCTAGAGATCTCTTCCAGAAAATTAGAGATACCAAGGGAACATTTCATGCAAAGATGGGCTCGATAAAGGACAGAAATGGTCTGGACCTAACAGAAGCAGAAGATATTAAGAAGAGGTGGCAAGAAGACACAGAAGAACTGTACAAAAAAGATCTTCATGACCCAGATAATCATGATGGTGTGATCACTCATCTAGAGCCAGACATCCTGGAATGTGAAGTCAAGTGGGCCTTAGAAAGCATCACTACGAGCAAAGCTAGCGGAGGTGATGGAATTCCAGTTGAGCTGTTTCAAATCCTCAAAGATGATGCTGTGAAAGTGCTGCATTCAATATGCCAGCACGTTTTGAAAACTCAGCAGTAGCCACAGGACTGGAAAAGGTGTTTTCATTCCAATCCCAAAGAAAGGAAATGCCAAAGAATGCTCAAACTGCTGCACAGTTGCATTCATCTCACATGCTAGTAAAGTAATGCTCAAAATTCTCCAAGCCAGGCTTCAGCAATACATGAACCGTGAAATTCCTGATGTTCAAGCTGGTTTTAGTAAAGGCAGAGGAACCAGAGATCAAATTGCCAACATTCACTGGATCATGGAAAAAGCAAGAGAGTTCCAGAAAAACATCTCTTTCTGATTTATTGACCATGCCAAAGCCTTTGACTGTGTGGATCACAATAAACTGTGGAAAATTCTGAGAGAGATGGGAATACCAGACCACCTGACCTGCCTCTTGAGAAATCTGTATGCAGGTCAGGAAACAACAGTTAGAACAGGACATGGAACAACAGACTGGTTCCAAATAAGAAGAGTATGTTAAGGCTGTATATTTTCACCCTGCTTATTTAATTTATATGCAGAGTACATCATAAGGAATGCTGGACTGGAAGAAACACAAGCTGGAATCAAGATTGGTGGGAGAAATATCAATAATCTCAGATATGCAGATGATAGCACCCTTATGGCAGAAAGTTAAGTGATGTCGCTCAGTCGTGTCTGACTCTTTGTGACCCCATAGACTGTAGCCTACCAGGCTCCTCTGTCCATGGAATTTTCCAGGCAAGAATACTGGGGTGGGTTGCCATTTCCTTCTCCACGGGATCGTCCCAACCCATGGATCGAACCCAGGTCTCCTGCATTGTAGGCAGACGCTTTTACCATCTGATCCAAAGTGAAGAGGAACTAAAAAGCCTCTTGATGAAAGCGAAAGAGGAGAGTGAAAAAGTTGGCTTAAAGGTCAACATTCAGAAAACGAAGATCATGGCNGGTTGCCATTTCCTTCTCCACGGGATCGTCCCAACCCATGGATCGAACCCAGGTCTCCTGCATTGTAGGCAGACGCTTTTACCATCTGATCCAAAGTGAAGAGGAACTAAAAAGCCTCTTGATGAAAGTGAAAGAGGAGAGTGAAAAAGTTGGCTTAAAGGTCAACATTCAGAAAACGAAGATCATGGCATCCGGTCCCATCACTTCATGGTAAATAGATGGGGAAACAGTGGAAACAGTGTCAGACTTTAGTTTTTTGGGCTCCAAAATCACTACAGATGGTGATTGCAGCCATGAAATTAAAAGATGCTTACTCCTTGGAAGAAAAGTTATGACCAACCTAGATAGTATATTCAAAAGCAGAGACACTACTTTGCTGATTAAGGTCCGTCTAGTCAAGCTATGGTTTTTCCTGTGGTCATGTATGGATGTCAGAGTTGGACTGCGAAGAAGGCTGAGCGCCGAAGAATTGATGCTTTTGAACTGCGGTGATGGAGAAGACTCTTGAGAGTCCCTTGGACTGCAAGGAGATCCAAACAATCCATTCTGAAGGAGATCAGCCCTGGGATTTCTTTGGCAGGAATGATGCTAAAGCTGAAGCTCCAGTACTTTGGCCACCTCATGCGACGAGTTGACTCATTGGAAAAGACTCTGATGCTAGGAGCGATTGGGGGCAGGAGGAGGAGGGGACGACCAAGGATGAGATGGCTGGAGGCATCACTGACTCAATGGACATGAGTCTGAGTGAACTCCGGGAGATGGTGATGGACAGGGAGGCCAGGCGTGCTGCGATTCATGGGGTTGCAAAGAGTTGGGCACGACTGAGCGACTGAAGTGAACTGAACTGAAAGAGACCCAGCCCTAGGAGCTCCCCTCAAGCCCTGAGGAGCTGTTCCTGGTTTGTCCCCTGGCTGCTCCTCCCACTTGGAGATAAACAGGACCCACTGTCTCACCTTCCTGCACAGTGTGCAGCCGTCAGCACAAAGTCCCTTCTTATCAGGAAACCACCACAAGCCACCTGCTTCTCCCGCGAGGTGACAATTTCCAGGTAGGCCAAGTAGGGGCGGGAGTGTGGCTTGCTCTCTGTGCCCCCGATGATCTCCCCTGGAACACAGAACCCCAGGGCCTGAACACAGAGGGTGCACCGGCTGGGTTCAAGTCGGAACAGGCATCTCTGGAATCTGCACTCGCCTCGAGTTCTGCCCTCTTCCTCTCGGGTGGCTCTGGTGTCTGCTGTCTCTGCTCCAGGCACAGCAGCCAAGCTGGCCTCGGACGCCTCGCAGTCACACTCACCTAAGGTTTCCCCCCACTCCCATTCTGCCCTCACTCAGCCCTCCTCTGTCCCCGTGCATGACCAGCTCTCCAGGTTCCTGTCTCCACCATCTCCATACCCCAGGTTGCTCAGAGATCAGCCAAGTTACAAGGCCAGAAGGTGAAGGGAACACAGGACTCAGCTCAGTGTCACACATTCCATGCAGAGGAGACCACCCCTGGGACCCCCTGCTCTGGGCTTTCCCTCAATCAACGTGGGCTCCTTGTTTCTGGGAACGACCATGGGCTGCAGAGAGAGGGTGTGCACAGCCCAAGGGGAAACTTCACTCTAGGGTGTTGGGGAGAAATCCTGGGGTTCTGTTTAAGGGTCAGCAATCTTCCGAGTAAATCTTGTTTTAGGGGTTGATCCTGCAGTTTCCAGAAGGAGTGGCCGGGCAACTCAGCAGCCTGGGCTCTGCAGCAGAGGAGGAGGAGCACCAGCGGGAGAGGAGGACGATGCATCTTCTCAGAGAGGCTGCCCAGGGCACGTGCTGCTTCTGTTTTCTAGTCTTGGGTTTTTCACTCCCAACAAGTGAGGGCAGGGCCAGGCTGGTAACCACAGGAAGTGACGGGTCATGTACTCTTCTCTCATACTGTGCCTGCATCTTTTTAATCAGAATTTCCCCTAGAGATGCCCTCTGTTTTGTTTGGATGTAGCTGAGGCCTGAACCTCCAAGTCTTGGCCTCAGGGATGAGCTCTCCAGTGTGGTTCCTCATTGATGTGGAGGTGGACGGCTTGTGTCCTTCCCAGGCAGGGCAGCTGGTTAAGGCCCATCAGACACATGGACGGGGGAGAGTCTTTACACTGAGAATTCAGAAGCACATGCCCTTTGAAGGCCATGATGCATATTCTACAAAAAGCCCCTGTGTACGCACTGCATGGATGTGAGTGCTGAGCAGAAACTTGTACCCATGCAGATGAATCAAAAGTTTCAGGAAATAGGGTTTATCCTTATGATGTGCAGTGCTTGCCATCATTTTCTCCTTCTTGTCATTCCTTTGTATTCCAATCCACAGCAGAATGCAAGCTGCATGTCACTTAAAGATGATTACCTGAAACCTGGAAAGCATGGTATGGATCGTTCTTCCTGCAAACTGATCGTTCACCGACTTAGAAGAAGGGTCCAGAAGGTGAAGCTGGAGTCAGTGTCTGTCAGCCCGTTGGGGTCTGCTTCATCCTGTGGGCTCCACCCAGCTCCCCACAGTGTCCACTGACCCCACCACTTCCTGAAGGCCCGGCTGTCAGGGTAGGCTGACTGCTCTCCCCAGGTCTCCAGTGTCCAGCTCCTTGGAAAGGCGGTCTGCCCTGTGGAGGTGTGGATGTACTATCCTTGGGATCTGGGGGTCAGCAGTGGATGGGGCCTGAGCTTCAACTCAGCGTGTGTGCTGGTCTCCCAAGCAAACATCACACATAGAGCCTCTGCTCCTTGTATTTCATGTTTTAAAACTCTTACTTAATTATACAAATATAAAAGGAGAGTTAGGGTAAAAATCATAAACATGGTTTATTATCATTCCATGTAAGTTCTTTTATTTTTGAGAACCTGTCACATTTCTTCGTTTGTTTGTTTTTTTTTTTTTTTAAATTGGAAAGTGCTTCCCTGGTGGCTCAGTGGTAAAGAATCTGCCTGTGGGAGANCATCACACATAGAGCCTCTGCTCCTTGTATTTCATGTTTTAAAACTCTTACTTAATTATACAAATATAAAAGGAGAGTTAGGGTAAAAATCATAAACATGGTTTATTATCATTCCATGTAAGTTCTTTTATTTTTGAGAACCTGTCACATTTCTTCGTTTTTTTTTTTTTTTAAATTGGAAAGTGCTTCCCTGGTGGCTCAGTGGTAAACAATCTGCCTGTGGGAGACATGGGATCGATCTTTGATTCAAGAAGATCTCGCGTGCTGCAGAGCAACTAAGACCATGCGCCGCAACTATTGAGCCAGTGCTCTAGCCCAGGAGCCACGGCAGCTGAGCCCATGTACCCCAACTCCTGAAGCCCGCGCATCTAGAAACCATGCTCTGCAGCAAGAGAAGCTATCACAATGAGAAGCTGTGCATCATGACTAGACAGTAGGCTCTTCTTGTTGCAACTAGAGGAAAAACCTCCTGCAGCAACAAAGACCCAGGACAGCCCAAAACAAACAAATAAGGTGTGTACATGTGTTTGTCTGTCATATAGAGTTAAAGTTTATAATCAGATATGTTTTTCAGGGTTTGTTATGTCTACATTGATCAGTGGCAGAACTGGAAGCCCAGACCTGTGGGCTGATAGACAATGGGAAAAATGGATTCTCTGGGTCCCTAGTCTGGGGCCAGCAGTAGCAGCCATCCTGCTGGGCCTGTCTTCTAGGCCTCTTAGGGAACATGGTGAAACCTGCATGAGGGCCCTTCAATGGCAGGCTCCTGAGAGCTAGCTAGAGTTCTTGTTCCGTTTCCCTTGTTCAGATGTGTATGGCTGTGAGTGCAGGCATCCAACTCAGATGCTGGTGGGTATGGGATTCAGAGCACTGAGGGTCACTTGGAGGAGGAAATTTTGGAGAACTTGACCTAACTCAGATTTCTCTTTTGGAAGACCTGGAGACACCGTGCCATTTCTGAAGGAAGATGACAATTGAATTGGGTGACTCTGATGTAATTCAGGGGCCAGACTCACCCTGACATTCTAGGGGAACTTTCTTTTGGACTCTCACAGCCCTGCTTTGTTGTGACAGTTGTAGTTGGCAAAGCCATCCTGAGGACTTCCAGGGCTCAGCCTTCCCCAGCATCCTGAGTTCTCGTATTTGGGAAATTTTCCTCCTTGGGAAGATACTCACTTGGCAGATACTTCTCTGGCCCCAGACCCATTATTGAGGGGGATGGTGAGGATGGGGCAGAAGTAGGTGTAAGGATGCAAGGTAGCAACAGCCCAAGCCTGGGACCATCTCCAGAAAGAGCCACAGGGAGTTGGCTATGGTGCATCTACGCCCTGAATTGTAGTGGCTGAGGCACAAGGTTTGTGGGAAGAGGAGAAGTGAGCGGAGGGGGAGGGAGGAGCAGGAGAGGGAGAAGGAGGAAGAGGTAGGCTGAATAATGGCACCCAGAAATACCCAGGTCCTAATCCTTTGAACCTATGAATGTTACCTTATATGGTAACAGGAACTTTGCAGATGTGATTAAGAAGAATCTTGAGATGGGGAGATTACCCATGTTATTCAGGTGGGCCCTAAATGTAATTACATGCATCCTTACAAGAGACAGGCAGAGGGAAATTCTGCTATGATAGAAGGCCATGTGACAACCTCAGCAGAGAGAGAGAGAAAGGCAGAGAGATGCAAAGTCACTACTCTGTGGGCTTTGAAGACAGAGGAGAGGACCATGAGCCAAGGAATGCGAGCTATGCCACTATAGAAGCTGGAAAGGTTATCAGCCTCCGGAGGGAGTGCAGCCTTGCCAACACCTTGGTTTGGGGCTAGTGAAAGTAATTTCAGACTTCTGACCTCCAGAAAGGTAAGAGGAAAAATGAGTACTGTTTTAACCCACTGTGCATGCATGCTGAGACATTTCAGGTGTGTTCAACTCTTTGCGACCCCAGAGGAGCCTACCAGGCTCCTCTGTCCTTGGGATTCTCCAGGCAAGAATACTGGAGTGGGTTGCCATGCCCTCCTCCAGGGGATCTTTCCGATCCAGGGATTGAACCCACATCTCTTATGTCTCCTGAATCAGCAGGTGAGTTCTTTACCATTAGCGTCACCTGGGAAGCCTCTTTAACCCAGTAAGTTGGCAATATTTTATTACAGTGACTATATTAAAATAATACAGTGATCAAAGGATTTCATGGGTCTGATCTGACACAGTCTGAACAACACTATAAACATTTGGAATAAGTCGGTGCCATACTTGACACCCCCCTGTAACTGGTGGGAGCCATCACATCTTCCAGAAGCAGGAAGAGAATTCCTTTTTGCTTTATTTCAGAAATGCAGCTCTAATTTCCATTCTTAGAGGAATAAACCGTAAGTTAAAAAAAAATAAAAATAGAAACAGAAAAGGCAGAGAAGAGTTAGAGACAGGCTAGAAACAAAGAACAAGGGCAACAAATAGAAAATGGTAACAAATATAGTAGATATTATACCAATACTTGTTTTGAATACTACTGGTCTAAATGCACCAATTAAATGCAGAAATACACAAACTGCTGGGCGGTTACTCAGTCTTGGGAGCTAATGATAGTTATAATAGTTATGTGTTTTGTTATTTGAATCACATTAATGCATCTGAGTCTAAATTCTATGTTAGTAAAGCAATGCTAATGGTAATTCCCAAGGTTGTGATGGGAAAACAGAGGCAAACCTCAGATCCTGACATCTGCATATATTCTATTTCAATCAAACGAGCTTGATTCCTCATGTAAGATTAGGAACCCCAGCACCCCTGGAACAACCATTCTTCTACATCTACGTTCCCGTTAGTGGGACTAGATTTCCCTGCCTTTGAAGGTACAGCAGAAGGGCCCTTTGTATGAAATGAGGGAAGTCTAATTCTGAGGCATAAGTTTTGATAGCAAGATTCATAAAATAGAGATAACTCTACCTACTTCACAGGATTGTTATAAAAGTAACAATACTTCTAAGAGAGTGACAATAATTGATATTCATGAGCTTTTTAAAGTCCTAATTCCAATCCCATTTGCTCTTATGATAATGTATGTAAAGCCCAACTGTAGAGTATGATCTCTTCCCCTACCTGATATTCTTTGATCACTACCTTCTGCCTATGAACCTTTGGTTAGGAGGGAGAGAGAGATGCAGATTAATGCTTTTCAAATTGCAGGGAACCATGCTTGAAGTGGGGTGTAGCTTTCAGTTTAATCTGGAGTGGAATAAGATGGGATGCAAAGGAGTGGCACTTAGACTGCATTGCACGTGATTAAGGATGAGTATTGTTTCCTGCAACTTTGGATTCATTTGTATGTTTGTAGGTTTGTGCCTTTGTACTCACACATACCTATGGTATATGTGTTGGGTCTTTTTGCAAATCTATTTCCTACTGTGGTCACTGTCTTAAACATGCATATGCTTCTGAATTCTCAGTGTAAAGACTCTCCCCCACCCATGTCTCTGATGGGCCTTAATCAGCTGCCGTGCCTGGGAAGGACATGAGCCCTCCACCTCCACACCAATGAGGGACCACACTGGAGAGCTCATCCCTGAGGCCAAGACTTGGAGGTTCAGGCCTCAGCTTCACCTCACACAAAACAGAGGGCATCTCTAGGGGAAAATTCTGATTAGAAAGACGCAGGCACAGTATGAGAGAAGAGAATATGACCAGTCACTTCCTGTGGTTACCAGCCTGGCCCTGCCCTCACTTGTTGGGAGTGAAAAACCCAAGACTAGAAAACAGAGGCAGCACGTGCCCTGGGCAGCCTCTCTGAGAAGATGCATCGTCCTCCTCTCCCGCTGGTGCTCCTCCTCCTCTGCTGCAGAGCCCAGGCTGCTGAGTTGCCCGGCCACTCCTTCTGGAAACTGCAGGATCAACCCCTAAAACAAGATTTACTCGGAAGATTGCTGACCCTTAAACAGAACCCCAGGCTTTCTCCCCAACACCCCAGAGTGAAGTTTCCCCTTGGGCTGTGCACACCCTCTCTCTGCAGCCCATGGTCGCTCCCAGAAACAAGGAGCCCACGTTGATTGAGGGAAAGCCCAGAGCAGGGGCCCCAGGGGTGGTCTCCTCTGCATGGAGTGTGTGACACTGAGCTGAGTCCTGTGTTCCCTTCACCTTCTGGCCTTGCAAGTTGGCTGATCTCTGAGCAACCTGGGATATGGAGATGGTGGAGGCAGGAACCTGGAGAGCTGGTCATGCACGGGGACAGAGGAGGACTGAGTGAGGGCAGAATGGGAGTGGGGGGAAACCTTAGGTGAGTGTGACTGCGAGGCGTCCAAGGCCACCCTGGTTGCTGTGCCTGGAGCAGAGACAGCAGACACCAGAGCCACCCGAGAGGAAGAGGGCAGAACTCGGGGCGAGTGCAGATTCCAGAGATGCCTGTTCCGACTTGAAGCCAGCCGCTGCACCCTCAGTGATCAGGCCCTGTGTTCCAGGGGAGATCATCGGGAGCACAGAGAGCAAGCCACACTCCTGCCCCTACATGGCCTACCTGGAAATTGTCACCTCGCGGGAGAAGCAGGTGGCTTGTGATGGTTTCCTGATAAGAAGGGACTTTGTGCTGACGGCTGCACACTGTGCAGGAAGGTGAGACAGTGGGTCCTGTTTATCTCCAAGTGGGAGGAGCAGCCAGGGGAGCAACGAGGAACAGCTCCTGGAGTCTGAGGGGGAGCTCCTAGGGCTGGGTCTCTTTAGGGAGAGACCATACTTGGCCTTAAGCAAATCATTCTCACAGTGAAATGACTGTCCTGACCCTCAGTCACTGTGAGCTCAGCTCCCGTCAGAGGAGAGGGGACCTCACCCCAGTGCCCCTCTTCCAAAAGCAGCTCCCCCTCCCCAACCCCAACACAAAGGATGTGGACTCACCCTTCAGGGGCCCACCCAGTTCTCGACCATTTCCTCCATGCCCTTTTCAAGAACACTGGCCTTTAGTTCCTGGGGACCTGAACCCACCCTTTCCATGGGAGACAGAGAACAGGGTCCACCTGAGACCCCACCACTCCCCCCTTTCCTCGGACACCTCTGCCCTCAGAGAGGTGGCCCTCATTAGGGCACCTTGATTAGGAAGTACCTACCCTGTCCCCTGGGTCATCCAAGGCCCACTCACTCCCTGGCATCCCCAAAGCCCTGCAAACTATCTCTGTCCCTGGGAAAGCTCTTCCTTGAGTAAAGCCTGAGCCCCTCCCATACCATGATTGGCTCAAAAGAGGGAGGTGGGAAGAGATTGCTGACCCTGGGAGAGACTGCATGCTCTTTCTCAGAGGGGGAATATCTCAGCAGACGCTCCACCATCAGCGTTTCACCTTGGCCTTCTCCCTCACATAGGTCTGTAACAGTCACTCTCAGAGCCCATAACATAAAAAAGAAAGAAGACATATGGCAGAGGCTTGAGGTCATAAAACAGTTTCCTTACACAAAATATGACCCTGTTGGTCTCCACGACATCATGTTCCTGAAGGTGCAAATTCTTCTTCCCCACTCCCTGTTCTCCAGGCTTCCTTCCCCATTCCCCGTTCTCCAGGCCTTCCTTCCCCGCTCTCTGTTCTCCAGGACGTCTCCTTCAGGTCCCATTATCCTCACACTTTCCCAACCTGCCTCTCACCAGCACCCCTCAGCTCAGCCTCTGGAAGGGCCTCTCATGTGGAGCAGCTGCCCTGTCCCTCCCTGGTTGCCTCCACCCCTCCCCAAGCCCATTTCCATCACTGACAGCCCTCATTTCCTTCACAGTTGGAGGAGAAAGCCAACCTGACTCTGGCCATGCGGACACTCCCCTTTCCACCCCATGTAACCTTTATCTATCCCGGGAGAATGTGCCAGGTGGCTGGCTGGGGAAAAACAGGTGTGAAGGAACCAGCCTCCAGCACTCTGCAAGAGGTGAAGCTGAGACTCATGGAGCCCCGGGCCTGCCGCCACTTCCCTGCTTTTGACCACAATCTCCAGCTGTGTGTGGGCAATCCCCAGACACAAAATCTGCATTTAAGGTGATTCTCAGACTACAGTCTTCCCCACAAATCACTGTCCAGGGTGCAGACACATTTGGAAGGAGACGGAGTTAGGAGTGTCAGCCAGTGACAAAGTGTGAGACCTCAGGTCTGAGGAGCTGGGACTGTCCCTCTGTAGACCCTACTCCCTCGGCCCCATGGGGTCTCTGACCAGGGTCTGCTCAGGGTCAAGGGGTGCCTCCCAGGGTCAGGGGATGCCAGGAAGGAAAGGGAACAACATCAGAGACATATCACTTCATGAGGAGCCAGTGTTCCTGAGCCTGATGACAGGTCCGACCAACTCAGAGTTGGGACCACAGGGAGGAGGGGGTGGTTTCCCAGCTCACCTTCTGTCTCTCCGTTTCCTTCTCTGTCCCACAGGGAGACTCAGGGGGCCCTCTTCTGTGTGCTGGGGGTGGCCCAGGGCATTGTCTCCTATGGACTGTCCAATGCAAAGCCCCCTGCCGTCTTCACCCGGATCTCCCCTTACCGGCCCTGGATCGATGAGGTCCTGAAAGAGAATTAACCTGGAACCTGGGCCAGCCTGAGGGGAAACCAGAGCAGGACTCCGGCAGGTACTCAGTGCCACTCACCCTGGATCAGCCTCTAGTTTTCCTCTTAAAGCCCCATCATGTCCCTAATCCTCAGGAAGGCCCCTTTAGGTCACAGATTTCCCAATAAATCACAGTGTACACCTGTCTTCCAGACCTGAGTGTGTGTCTCCTCTCTCTACTCCCAGCATCAGGCATTCCAGAAACCTTGAAAGGGGGGAGTGTGTGGTGTGTGTGTGTGAGACAGAGAGGATACCTTGAAGAACAATAGGGAGAGAAAGAAGAGAAAGGAGTTCCCTGGAGTGGCAGGATCCCCATGTCCACCTTAAAGAAGAAAGTAGAGCAGATCCTCCCCTGCCTTCATAATCAACTTTGAGTCATCTTTCGGGCTTTTCAGAATCACTATGATTGTGCTATGTTGCAGGGTCTTTAGAGCATCGCTGGCCTCTCCCCATTAGGTGCCATCCCCCTCTTCTCTAAGTTCTGAACCAAAGATGTCTCCGGGCTTTTCTAAATGTACCCCAAGTCAGTCGCCATGGTGGCATCTGCAGGGCGGGGTGGGGAGGAGGGCAGCTGTGAAGGAGCTGGGCAGGAATCAGCCTCAGTTGAGAACCTCGGATGCATTTGGTTCACACTGGGCCCTCCTCACTGTCCACCTCGATAAGAAAAGATCTACCATCTGTGCAGCTTTGATGTGAGATGCAGAGAAGATCTTGTGTCACTGACTTCTGCAAAAGGAATACGTGGAGCTGATAAGAGGAGGGACAGCATCACAAGTCCTGCAAGAACCACAGCCACAAACGACTGCTACCACCGCACTAGCCTGTATGACCTCCACAATGCCCAGCACTGTGAGCAACACAGAGGGAGAGGGTCAGTCCCATGAGGACAGGGGAGCACTAACTCTATAATCTCGCCCAGGAGTAGAACAGCCTTGATGTGCAGGATGGAGCCTGGCCCCTGGGTTCTGTGTAATGACCTGCATTGTGGAGCACACCTGAACTGGGTAATAGGCTTGTCCTTCATGCTGAGTGTCAGCCTGAATCTCTGCTTCTGTGTCCTTGGAGACCAGCTCAGAGTCAACAGTCCTGCAGTGTCTCCCTGTGGAGCAGATCAGGGACCTGGGAGAGGAGATGGAGCTGCCACCTGGGTGCAGTGAAGCACTGGCAATGTCCTGCCCTGTGCTCCGATGGAGGCCCTGGAAGGCTACCATCGCCTAGAGGGGTCTTACGATGGGGGGCAGGACCAGGAGTCAGAATCCTTTAACATTTTGCTCAAATAGTGTTTCACAATTCTGGTTATGTTTTTCCCAAGCTCTTTATGTTTTTTGTTGCTGCTGTGACTGATTATCTTTTCAAATGTATCTTCAAACTGTTTGTTGTTCATATATGTGAAGACTATGGATCTCCTTTTACTTTTGAAATAATCTCAGGCTTATCGAAAAGTAGCAATTATAATACAAAAAACTTTAATTTTCCTGAACCATTTGAGAGTAAAGTTACTACACGGTGTTCCATCAGTCCTCAAAAACTCTAGAGGGCAATTTCTACAAACAAGGAAATGCTTATGTGACCACAATTCAACCATCAAATCCAGGAAATTAACATTGATGCCACCAATACCATCTAATCTTCAGACAGTAAGAAACTGGGTCACTTGCCTTAATATGTTTAATTATTTGATTAGTCCCCACAGAGACTTATAAAACAGATCTCTTCCTCATCTTCTCCAAGTGCATCCCCTGCTCTCCCCGCCCAGGCTCTGGTGATCCACGTCAGGCAGCCGCTTCAAAGCAACGCCCGCCTAGCCCTATTTGTCCTGCTCTGACACATCCCACCAGACTGCCCTTTCTGTTGGAGTCCCTGAATCCTCCTTGAGCTCCTTTACCACCTACTGGTCAATGCTTGTGTAAGCACCCTCCTCACAGCCCTTGGATGTTCACTTCCTACATAGCAGTAGTACTAAAAGTCGCTCAGTCATGTCTGACTCTGTGACCCCGTGGACTGTAGCCCGCCACGCTCCCCTGTCCATGGGATTCTCCAGGCAAGAATACGGGAGTGGGTTGCCACGCCCTCCTGCATTCCCTACGGAAGGCAACGTTCCTCACTTCACTTGCGTTCTGATATCTCATCCAGGTCATCCAGTGCAGGGTGTCCAGCCCATGCAGGATGAGGACACGGCTTGCTTCACTGTGACTCTCTTGCCAGAATCACTGTTGACCATGGGCTTTGTTTTTTAACTAAGGTGTTGTTGCTTTTTAAGAGGCTGGGATCAAGATGTTTAGAAACAACCGTTGTTTTGATTCCATGGCTTCCCCCATTTTCATGATGGGGACATGACTGCCGCTGCATATCTCCATCCCACAGGCTCTTCTTAGGTGACGCAACAAAGGAGGTCTAGGGCCCTCCTTTTATAATCTGGGTGAGGGGAGCTCTTGATTGCTTTAAGCAGTGGAATATGGTAGAATAGGTGCCATATGACATCAAAATCTAGGTAATGGAAAAACACAGCTTCTAGATGGCTCACTTTTTAGGAGATGGTCACTCTGGGGAAACCAACCACTGTGTCATGAGGGAGCCAAAGAATCCCATGAAGTGAGACAAACTGAGGGGCTCTTGTGGAGAAAAACCAATGTGCCAAGTAGTTGGAAAAACCAATAGTCAGCACCAACCACTGGGCATGTGTGAGCATCCTTCAAGTGACTCAGCCTCTAGGCTTCGAGCAGCCCTGATACCAAGGTGAGTAGAGGGATGCCATCCCCAGTGTACCTGGACCAAAATGCAGATGGGTAAAGCTATGTTGCTGTTGTTTTAAAGCACTGAGTCCTTTAGTAAGTGGAATAAGTACTCTTCAGCATCACTTTCACGCTATTATGTCTATTCCACACTGCGGATCTTGCCTTTATAGTCTGATCATGATGGTTTATCTCCTCTACATGAAGCAAGGAATCTCATGTCCAATATTTCTCACATTCTTGGTGAAGAAGGGGTCTCAATACACAACCACCCTGGTGATCTAAAATGAACCATGCAAAGACTTTCTTTGATCTATCATCATGAGGCCCAGGTTTCTGGGGCTCAGGCACCTGAGGGCTTAAGGACCGGCTGATGCAACCACAACCCTTGACCCTCACCCCACCCAGTGGATGAAAACTTACAAGAAGCTTTAATTAAATTCAAATAAACAGTCCACTCTGACTTCAAAAAAGTGGTTTGAGGCTTTCAGATAAGGCTCACGTGACAAAGGCCAGAACATGGAAGGGGACGACTCAGGCTTAAAAGACCAGAAGGAAGCAGCAGCCGCTCAGATCTGGGCAGTCTTCCTGGAGAGATGGTCCTGTTCTTGCTCCTGGTGGCCCTTCTGTCCCCTACTGTGGAGGCAGGTGAGTGACGGTCCCACCCTCAGAGGCCCAGTCCCACCCCACATGGACTGACCTGCCCAGAAGCTACACTCATGCACAGCCTGGGCCTGGTCCATCTAAGAAAATTTCTGAACTCAGGGAAACCCTGGTCCCATCTCCCCTATTCAAACTTTGGCTCCATGAGCACAGTGGGCAGGCTGGAATCTTTCTTTCAGGGAAAATCATCGGGGGCCATGAGGCCAAGCCTCACTCCCGTCCCTACATGGCGTTTCTTCGGTTCAAGATTTCAGGGAAATCTTACAGATGTGGGGGTTTCCTTGTGCGTGAGGATTTCGTGCTGACAGCAGCTCACTGCCTGGGAAGGTGAGGAGCAGTGCCCGGGCCCCCATCCCTCTGCTGAGCCCTCCCAGGGAACCCTCTTAGGAGCTGCAGGCCTGTGCCACCAGGTAACACAGGAAGCTAGTCAGACACTGGGTAGAGAGGGACAGGTCAATGCCAGTCGCGCATGGAGAGAAGGGACTGATCAAACCTGGAACATAAGGAAGCTAAGGTTGTTGCCTGGAGCCCACAGTGCAAATGTGAGAAATTCATGTTTTCCTTAGAGATAGTCAAGCTCGAGCAGGACTGAACACCCTCTGTGGACTACAGGAACTGCCACCCGCCCAAGTTGCTAGGGAGCAGACAGTTTAGAGATGCTCAGCCCTAGGGCCCACCACCTAGAATTTCTCCACTCCCTCCCCCAGCCCCACCCCAAGTTTTGCCCTGTCTCAAGCTGTGCTCTTTCCTCCCAGCTCCTGGACCGTTTCTCCTGTGACACCCCCTCCCTTTCTGCTCACTGTGCAGCTCAGTCAATGTCATCCTGGGGGCCCACAACATCATGGACCGAGAGAGGACCCAGCAGGTCATCCCAGTGAGAAGAGCCATCCCTCACCCACACTATAATGATGAGACTGGGACCAATGACATCATGTTACTGCAGGTGGGACATGTGGCTGCACTGAGTCCGGGACACTTCCATCCAGGGTTCTGCATCCCCCATGAACTCATTCCAGACCCTCCTCCTGTACAACACCTCCGTGGTCCCAATGCTGAGAAGAAGGCAACCCTATTACTGTCCTGCATGCTCTGTGGGCCAACAGTAGGTGAGAATGCTTTTCCTCTACATTCAGCTGACTAGGAAGGCTGAGATGACGGATGCAGTGAGCCTCATCAATCTGCCCAGGAGCTTGGAGAAGGTGAAGCCAGGGATGATGTGCAGTGTGGCTGGCTGGGGGCAACTGGGGGTAAATATGCCCTCTGCAGACAAACTACAGGAGGTGGATCTTGAAGTCCAAAGTGAGGAGAAATGTATAGCTCGCTTCAAAGACTACATCCCCATCACGCAGATATGTGCTGGAGATCCAAGCAAAAGGAAGGATTCTTTCTTGGTGAGATCCCCGGTGTTATCTGTGCGAAACCCTGGGCCCAACTGAGCTGGGATGATGGGTGGCCGTGGGAACAAAGCTCCCACCTGTGTCCCCAGCCTGTCTTCCTATCTGGTCATTGTCCTGTGTCCCTGGGGGGTGAACAGTGCCCCACAGTCACAAATGGGTGAGGCTTCCTGCAGGAGGAGCAGCAGGATTGTCAATGCAAGGGTGAACCTCAGGACCAACAAGGCCCTGATATCAGCCAGGACCCCTAACTGAGCCCACCCACCCCAGGGTGGCAAGGAGACCAGACCTGAAGAAGGTGAGTTCGGACCTGAAGAAGGTGAGCTCAGCCCTTGCTCTCTCTGCCCACAGGGTGACTCTGGGGGCCCACTTGTGTGTAATGGTGTGGCCCAGGGCATTGTGTCCTATGGAAGTGATGATGGGACAACTCCAAATGTCTACACCAGAATCTCCAGCTTTCTGTCCTGGATCCAGAGAACAATGAGACGGTACAAATGCCAGGGATCAGCATGACGTGTCCTCGAGATGGACCCCTCCATCTTCCCTGGGATTGGAAGCATTGGTCAAAGTGTGTGGAGGAAGGTTGCCTGGAACTTAATAAACATTCATCTCTTGAAAGTAATCACTGATTGCTCCGTTATTCACAAATTCATTAGGTACCTTCTCTGTCAGGGAAACATCTGTTCACATTTCTGATCTGTTAGTGGCTTCCCCCTCCAGCACATACACTGCTCCTCCCACCCCCACCTTCCATTCTCTGGAATAAAATCTTCTGCTGTACCTACAGCCAGCTCCCTCCAGTCACATGTCCCCAGTGCCAGCTCCCCCTCAGGCTGCCCGTGAGCTCCATCAGAGAAGGGAGACCCCTCCTCAGGAACACACGATCCTCTTTTCAACGACCCTTGTGTCTCATCCACATGCCCTCTGCCTCGTGAACACCTACTTACCTCCCCCACATCCCAGGGTCCAGGGGGCAACAGAAGAGAATCCAGATTCGGGAAGGGGACCACCTGAGAAACTCTGGGGTCGAGGGGGGCACTTGTCCACCCTAACAGAAATGGGGGAGGTTTACAAAGGTGTGGCTCACCCCATGAGTGTTCCTCCCTGCATCAGAGGAGACAGAGGTCAGAAGCCTGAGAAAGTTTCAGAAGGCCTTCAGTATGCCTAGGGCCAGCTTGAGTTCCTGTCACAGCCCTGTCTTGGAGTCCTGGGCCCAGGGCTCTGTGCAGTCTCTGGTGTCCTGAGGGCACATCCTCCCTCACCCCAAGTGACCTTCAAGGTGCTCCTCCACCTTGGGCTGGAGCCAGCCTCTCCCATCTCCACATTCCCACATGTATGTATGTTTCTATAAAGGAAAACCATAGTAACAAATATTTTTAGATGCAAGGTATCCTAATATTTCAAAGGTGTCCCATACCCAATAGCTTATTGAATAATTTTTTCTGTTCTATCTTTCAATAATCTCTGAATTTTCATGTAAGAGTCTATAAAGGAAACGAATCTCATTTTTAAAACATGCAGCTTAGAGAAGGCGGGGCTAAACAGAAGTGATTTGCTGGACGTTTGCATGGTGAGTGAACTTCCACCATGGCAAAATATATTTTGCGTGTAAAAGCAACACATATAATCATATAAAGATAGCTAAATACAGAACATATAAGTAAGAAATTTTAAATTGCCTACAATTTCACCACCCGCAGATCATCATCATCAATGGTTAAACTTGTGTCCTTCCGCTCTGTTTATTCATAAGATGCTCTTGCTACAACTCACTGGGACTTGGCTTGTTTAGAACTCCTGTGATCTTTTCCATTCCTCTTTCTTCTGTCTCATACTGGTGACAGTGTTGGAATCATCTGCACATGTTCAGGATGGCCTGGCCCAGAGACATCAGAGATGTGGTTCTCTTGTCTCTGGACAGGGAATATTAGTGGAGAGTATTATTAGGGTGATCACCATCACTTATCTCATCACCTCACACCAGTAACCAGCATTTTTGGAGAGGAAGTCTCTTCCCCTCACAGGAACCCTGATTTGGATGGGACAGCCCCCAACTCAGCTCAAGGAATGCTGGAAACCTCAGCACAAGCCAAGCCAGTCAGGTCACTGTATGCTGAAAGACCCAGTGATGGTTGGTTTTGGTCCAATGAGTATCAAGTCCAAGACTTTTGTTCAACACTGTGGGATAAGAAAATTTCTGTCACAGAATATTTACATTTGAAGAGCTGATTGTAAGCCCAACAGAAATGTGAGGCTGGAACCCTGGCAAGATAGGAAATGGGGTTGTTATTTGGTTCACTTTGGTGAATTCAGGTCTATCTGCTCCCAGACCAAGTTCAGCCACTTCCTCACACTAGGCAATGAGCAGACCCCTCATCATAGTACTCACCAGCTTGTCCTCTACCCACCTATTCTGGGTCTACCTCTGTGCCCTGTCAGCTTCACAGGGGCAGGAGCTGAATCTCTCATCTCCCTGAACGTCCCCTATTGAGTAATTATTCATGATATTATCAGAATCATAAAGGTACCAAGAGTGGAGAAATGGAGATTCAATTACTGAGAGGCTCCTGGGGATCCAGCTCCTCTTGGTATGATAGGGAAGAAATTTGGTATTCTGTTATACATGATGACACATCTCTGGGAACTCTGGCTCCCAAGTAATGAGCTTTAAGCTAAAATAACTTTGTTTAGCTCACAGGAAACAAGCCAACTGATGAAAGACTGCAGGACACAAGAAATTAACACAACCATCCTGAGGCTAGTGGAACCAGGAAATGTTTGACTTTACTCCGTTCCCTTCTAGTATAAAAGTAGCCTGAATTCTAACTCAGGTTAGGTGGTTCTTTGAAACACGAGTCCACCATCTTCTTGGTCTGCTAGCTTTCTGAATAAAGTTGCTATTCCTTGTTTCAACAATTCATCCCATGATTTATTGTACTCTTGCTTGGCAAGAAGTACAAGGTTGGACTAGATAACACTGGGTGCACCACAGGCTTCACTACTTATTCGTTCTGGTGAGTCTTTGTGGGCGAGTGTGGTGATGGTGTCATTCTCTCCCAATCAGGGCAGAGAAGGTGGTCATCTGTAGAATGCTGACACCCGGCTAGGGGGGAGTGCACCGCTGGGAGGTCTGTGGGGACACTGAGCCTCCCTTCCTTCCTTCCCCTGTGCTTTGTGTCTGGAAGGAAGAAACCCCAGCAGCTGTGACCTGGACAGACCTTCAGGAAAATGCTGCCACTTCTACTCCTGATGGCCTTTTTTCTGCCTCTTGCTCTGGGACTGGTGAGTGACCGCCTATTCACCAGGCCTCCCGCAGTCCTGACCCTTCTGCACAGCTCTAATTTCTGAACCAGGTCCCATCCCAACCAAGAACACAAGTTTGATGCCACATAGAGACTCAGCAAGGAGAGGTGGCAGGCAAGCAGGGAGATTTTCACTAAGATCTTTCATGGGTCTCAGCCTGTCTCTCACCACCAGAGGAATGAGTTGTGCATTTGGTAGAGGATGTGAAGCTACAAAACACAAGTAAGTAAAATCCCTCACACCAGCCAGGAAAAGACAACTCAGACAAACCAACCACAGTACAGGAGTTGTCAGTGGACCCGGCTTATGAACCAGTGCCTTCCACCCCTCACTCCTGTCCAGGATAGGAGCCAGGTGTGAGACTGATCGAAGGTGCTAGATGGCAGCACCCAAAGCTCTCCATGTGTCTTGGCTCTTTCCCAGGCCCCAAGCAGCTCCTTTTCTGCCCCACCTCCCCTGCCTCTCAGGCCCTTAGCTACTCCACTGTGGCAGTGCCCTCCACCCACCCCTGTGACCTGAAACCCCAACAACCTCAGCCAAAAGCTAATGGGAGGCCACTTGTGCAGCCAAAGAACATTATCTGAGATCCTGGGATGTGTTATGCCCTAGGACATGAGGATTTTAGAAAACTCACCTCTATAAGTTCCTCATGCAAACTCACATTCAGTTCAGTTCAGTCGCTCAGTCATATCTGACACTTTGCGACCGCATGAATCATAGCAGGCCAGGCCTGCATATTCATTACCATCTCCCAGAGTTCACTCAGACTCACGTCCATCGAGTCTGTGATGCCATCCAGCCATCTCATCTTGTCGTCCCCTTCTCCTCCTGCCCCCAATCCCTCCCAGCATCAGAGTCTTTTCCAATGAGTCAACTCTTCGCATGAGGTGGCCAAAGTGTTGGAGTTTCAGCGTTAGCATCATTCCTTCCAGTGAACACCGAGGACTAATCTCCTTCAGAATGGACTGGTTGGATCTCCTTGCAGTCCAAGGGACTCTCAAGAGTCTTCTCCAACACCACAGTTCAAAAGGGTCAATTCTTCGGCACTCTGCCTTCTTCACAGTCCAACTCTCACATCCACACATGACCACAGGAAAAACCATAGCCTTGACTAGACGGACCTTAGTCGGGAAAGTAATGTCTCTGCTTTTGAATATACTATCTAGGTTGGTCATAACTTTTCTTCCAAGGAGTAAGCATCTTTTAATTTCATGGCTGCAGTCACCATCTGCAGTGATTTTGGAGCCCAAGAAAATAAAGTCTGACACTGTTTCCACTGTTTCCCCATCTATTTCCATGAAGTGATGGGACTGGATGCCATGATCTTCGTTTTCTGAATGTTGAACTTTAAGCCAACTTTTTCACTCTCCTCTTTCTCTTTCATCAAGGGGCTTTTTAGCTCCTCTTCACTTTCTGCCATAAGGGTGGTGTCATATGCATATCTGAGGTTATTGACATTTCTCCCAGCAATCTTGATTTCAGTGTGTGTTTCTTCCAGTCCAGCGTTTCTCATGATGTACTCTGCGTATAAGTTAAATAAGCAGGGTGACAATATACAGCCTTGATGTACCCCTTTTCCTATTTGGAACCAGTCTGTTGTTCCAAGTCCAGTTCTAACTGTTGCTTCCTGACCTGCATACAGATTTCTCAAGAGGCAGGTCAGGTGGTCTGGTATTCCCATCTCTTTCAGAATTTTCCACAGTTTATTGTGATCCACACAGTCAAGGGGTTTGGCCTAGTCAATAAAGCAGAAATAGCTGTTTTTCTGGAACTCTCTTGCTTTTTCCATGATCCAGCAGATGTTGGCCGTTTGATCTGGTTCTTCTGCCTTTTCTAAAACCAGCTTGAACTTCAGGGAGTTCACGGTTCACGTATTGCTGAAGCCTGGCTTGGAGAATTTTGAGCATTACTTTACTAGGTTGTGAGATGAGTGCAATTGTGCGGTAGTTTGAGCATTCTTTTGCATTGCCTTTCTTTGGGATTGGAATGAAAACTGACCTTTTCCAGTCCTGTGGCCACTGCTGAGTTTTCCAAATTTGCTGGCATATTGAGTGCAACAATTAATTTCACAATATTCCTGAGAAAGCTCCCAGAAGCCCTGCACTCATGTCATTGAAAAGCACAAGACACAGTGTCACTCCCCCAGGGCTGTCTGTCACCTCAATTTCCCCTCAGTAGCCCTGCCCTGAAGTCGCTGGTCCGTCACAGCTCCTGGGCTGTATCTCCTGGGACTCCATGCTCCTCATACCTCTACTCTGTTCTCCGTGCAGCTCAATCAGCATCACCCTGGGGGCTCACAGCATCAAGCAGGTGAGGGTGCAGCAGGGTCAAGTGCTTTTTTCCATGTAGAAAGATGTGTCCTTAAAGACACCATAGAGACAGGAGGGGAAAAAAACAGTTTCTCACCACTCTCTGCCATAAAACTCCATCATACACCAAGGGTTCTATATTTGTGTAGAATGTCTCAATGTGTGCGGGGTCTCTATCTTGTCATCTATGTCTCTATGGCGCCATCAGTACCACACTATCTTCATTACTATGACTTCATTTGCTAAATCAGGAGCTCCCATCTTATTCTCATTCTTTAAGCCTGTCTTCTCCAATGTTGGCTACTGGTTTTCCACATCTATTTAGAACGAATAGAGTTCTGTGAAATACTTTCTGAGTGCATGAATTTGTAGGTCACTTTTTGGAGAATGAATAGCTTAAAAGTATTTTCTCTTCCAAACATGAATGTGGAATATCTTTATGATTTATACTTAGTTATTTGACCATTTCCACGATTTTAATGTTTTTTCTTTCAAATTTCATTTTCTAACTATTATTGTATAGATAGAGAGATGATTAATGTTTGAGTTGATTTTGTGCCCAGAAAATTTGACAATTACTAATTGTAATAAGTGATCTGCAGGTTCCTGGCTATTGTTGTTGTACATTATATCTTGAATATCCACAGTTTTATTTCCTCTTTCCCTGTCTTATACCTTTTACTTCTACTGCCTGCTTAACTGTAGTGACTAAAATCTCTAGTATATTATTGAAGAGAAATGGTGATTATGGCTATCTGCGTGACCTTGTATTGTTTTGCTCTTGAATGAAAAACATAGAACATTTCATCAGTAAGTATATTGATTGGTGTGGGATTTTTGCAGGGATCATTTATCAGAATGAAGACCCTCATTTCTGCTCCTATTTTTTAAAGCAATTTTTTAAAAGAAGGATAGTGAGTTCTAGTAGATGCTTTTCCCCCATTCAGTTGAATTATCATTGGTGTTTCTTCTTTCATCAATGTGTTGTGTTACAGCAATTGTGTTTTGAATGAAAGCCACGCATCCTCAGAAAAACCCAGATTAGAAATGATCTAATACTTTTGCTTATGGGCTGATTGGATTACGTCAGTACTGGAATAACATTATCCCATAAATTTCTCCTCCCATATTGTCATCACTGGGTTTGTCATCTAGGTTTTGCTAGTATCATAAGGGAGATGTGTAGCATCTACTTGCCAGCAGAAAATGTATATCAATATTTAAATTGTTTTCAAAGACGTCCAGGGAATTCTTGTGAGCTTGCCGCTGTCCTTGATGGACTATTTTTGAAAATGGAATCAATTCATGTAATGTTTATAGGAAAATTCAAACTTCCTGAGTATGTTTCTTTAATTTATATTTTATAGGGATTTGTAATTCCATGTAGATTTTGAAAACTGTTCACTTCCCTGTGACCTAGAGGTTAGCATAGATAAGATTTATGTATGTGTATATACATACATATATCTCCCAGATAAACTCGTTCTTAGTTCACCCACCCTGTGGCTATAATTTTCATTATCTCAATAGCGTCTTTAGTAATCAGAATTATCTTGATTCTTACATATCCAAGTGCTGGAGTCCAGCTCCAGCAGCCAGGGAATCAGCCTGAAGGGATGAGCGGTGTTGGCGGGGAATGATGTAGCCTCTGACTCGAGGTATGGAACTACATGTTTATTTCAAGCATCACGTCTTCTTTTATACTTTTTCAAAAGGTTTAGGTCAGAGGTTTTACATTTTCAGCTCTCCCTCACCCAGATTTATTATCTCCTTGTTGCCCTTCAAAGAGAGTTCCTGCTTTAGCGATTCTCTCAGAAATGTGTTTACTTGTGATTACATTGTAACTCATGCTTATGTCTGGGCTGCACACCACATTCCTCAGTTTATCTCTTATCTTTCTAAATCCTGCTCGCCCCTAGTATCCTAAGCTCACTATCTCCTAAAAAGGCTCCTAGGTAGTCTTAATTATTCCTAAGCCCTAAACTCAGCAAACTTCCTTTGTCATAAACATCCCCCTCACAAAGAGGTCTCAGATAACAATCCTTCCAATAGCCTCAAGCTGCAGCCTATGTCCTTATCCTGGGACATCCTCTGTAAAAATCCTTGAACAAATGTCAATGGTTACTTTATAGATTATTTTCTGGGCACAACTGCAGAAGGCTTTGTGCCTTCCCATGCCATTCTCAAAAACAATCAGCACCTTAACATTCTTTCCAGCCAACTCAACCGAAGAAAGGAAGGAACAAGTCAGAATCACAAGAGCTAACTCCTTCATCCTGGGTCTGTGCCTGCGGGACAAGGAGAGGGGGTTGTGGGCACAGTCCCATTCCCTATATGGCATTTGTTGAATACCAGGTTTCAGAGGACATTTTCAGCTCTGTGGGTTTCCTCATGTGTGAGGACTTTTTGCTGACAGCAGCTCACTACTTGGGAGGGTGAGGAGCAGTGCCCAGGCCCCCACCCTCTGTTGACCGCTTGCAGGGGACACAGGAAGCTCTTCAAAGTCCAGGTGAGCTTTGGGGAGAGAGGGACAAGTGAATGCCAGTGATACATTAAAAGAAGCAACTGATCATACCTGGAATGGGAGGAAGCCAAGGTTGTGCCCTGGACCCTAGGGTACACATGTGAGAAATTCACGTTTCCTTCTGTGACTGTCAAAATGCTACATGACTGAACACCCTTGTCGATTCCAGGAGGTCCTCCCTGACTGGGCTGCCAGAAACAGACAGCTCAGAGATGCTCAGCTCCAGGGCCCATTGCCTAGAATTCTCTCCCCTCCAGTCCCCTGTCCCAAGCTGTGTTCTTTCCTCCCAGACTGTGGACCATATCTCCTGTGACACCTGCTCCCTCTTTGCTCTCTGTGCAGCTTAATCAATGTCACCTGGGGGCCCACAACATCATGGAACAGAGAGGACCCCGCAGGTCAGCCCCATGAGAAGAGCCATCCGCCACCCAGACTGTAATGGTAAGACTTGGGCCAATGATATCATGTTACTGCAGAGGGCATGCATGGCTGCACTGGTTCTGGAACGCTTTCCTTCCAGGGTTCTGCATCCCCCATGACCTCATTCCTGCCCTTCCTCCTGTATGACCCCTTCCGTGGTTCGAGCACTGAGAAGAAGGCAACCCCATGACTGTCCTGCAGTCTCTGTAGTAGATGAGAGTGCCTTTCCTCTTCTTCAGCTGATTAAGGCTGATTTGACAGATGCAGTGAGCCCCATCAATCTGCCCAGAAGCTGGCAGAAGGTGAAGCCAGGTATAACATGCAATGTGGCTGGCTGGGGGCAACTCAGGGTAGATATGCCCTGTGCAGACACACTATAGGATGTAGATCTTAAAGTCCAAAGGGAGGAGAACGTATCACTTGCCATGCTGGAGATCCAAACAAGAGGAAGAATTCTTTTTTGGTGAGATCCTCAGTGTTGTCCATGCAAAACCTTGAGTTGTCAGCAGCAGCATTAGACATTACTGACAAAATGGAGGCATGGCTCCCAAACCCTCTCCTTGTCCTGCAGGCACAGACCCGGGATGAAGGAGTTACCTCCTGTGATTCTGACTTGTTCTTTCCTTTCTTCGGTTGAGTTGGCTGGAAAGAATGTTAAGGTGTTTATTGTTTTTGTGAATGGCATGGGAAAGCACAAAGCCTTCTGCAGTTGTGCCCAGAAAATAATCTATAAAGTAACATTGACAGTTCTTCAAGGATTTTTACAAAGAATGTCCCAGGATGAGTACATAGGCTGCAGCTTGAGGCCATGGGAAGGATTGTTATCTGAGACCTGTTTGTGAGGGGGATGTTTATGACAAAGGAAGTTTGCTGAGTTTAGGGTTTAGGAATAATTAAGAATAGCTAGAAGCCTTTTTAGGAGATAGTGAGCTTAGGATACTAGGGGCGAGCAGGATTTAGAAAGATAAGAGATAAACTGAGGAATGTGGTGTGCAGCCCAGACATAAGCATGAGTTACAATGTAATCACAAGTAAACATGATTCTGAGAGAATCGCTGAAGCAGGAACTCTGAAGGGCAACAAGGAGATTGTAGGGAACAAGGTATAAGGAAGGTTGAGAAGTGCTTGCAAACGAGACTCTCAACTTGCAAATGAGATGTTCAGCTAAGAATCCTCTGTTTGTTCCCATGGGAAAAGAACATTTCTTGCACACAAGGATGTTTCTCTGATTCCTCAAAAGGAACACACCCAGGGACAAAACGGATTCTAAGTTGATAAGGAAGTTCCCCCAAAAAAGTCTTAGCTGCAGTAAATAAGTTAAGGTAAAGGTTATCTCGCCGTGTGCCTGCTCACTGTATAGTCACTAAATCATAGTGCTTGGCAACTTGCCCTGTAGATTGTTGTGCAAGGGATATAAAATAAAGCAGCTGTAAAAAGCAAGGGGTTAAAATAAAAAGATTCAAACCACTCTGCAGTGTTGGTGTTTCATTCCGTCGCCAGCATCTGGCGCCCAGCACTGGGCATGACGGAACCGAAAGGGTAAGCACCCCGGGGCGAAACTGCTGAAAGGGGGACTTTCGGGAAAAAGAAAAAAAGAGAAACGAAAAGAACTGAAAGGGTGAGCACCCCGGCCGAAACGCTGAAAGGGGGTCTTTCGGGAAAAAGAAAAAAAGAAAAAAGAAAAGAACCGAAAGAGTGGGTACCCCAGGGCGAGACGCTGAAAGGGGGACTTTCGGGAAAAAGAAAAATAAGAGAAAAAGAACAGAAAAAAGAGAAAAGAAAAAGAAAAAACTATGGGGAATTCCCCGTCTTTAAAGTCACAATATATGGAGCTGGTTAAGGGGCTCCTGCATTCTATAGGAATTGAAATGTCTACTCGTCGCTTGAGTGAGTTGTTCTGTCTTATAGAGCAGCATTGCTATTGGTTTCAATATCAAACAGAAGTACAGCTGAATTTGAAGGAATGGAAAGCGGTGCAGAAGGAGTTAAGAAGGCAGCATCAAAAAGGAAATGTGATTCCTTTAAGGCTGTGGACTCTATGGAGCGCTATAACGCAGGCTTTAGAATTAATGGCTGCTGATAGTGAGGCCGCCTCATGTTCTCTTAAGAAGGATGATCCCCCGTATGAGGATGTGCCTGTGAGTAAGGAGAAGGAAGGCAAATATGGTGGGGGGGGCTTCACCTCGGCCTCCGCCCAAACCTCCGGATGATAGTACAGACTGAGATAGAGACGTGAGTTCTGGGGAGGATTCAGATTCTGTAGAGGCAATGACTACTGCCTTTTGGAAGGTTTTATTAAATAAAAAACGAACTTCCAAGGCTGTTAACCCTTCTGCACCACCTTTTACGCATCCCTATTTCCAGTAGCTGCCAACAAGGCTGAGGTAGGGAGAGAGAGTCAATGGTTTTTGAAGTACGGGACAAAGCATATTTTGGGAAATGCTTATTAATGACTCTCGTCCTTTAATGTCACTGATTATTGAAGATACACAATTTGAAGGATTAGTGGATACAGGAGCAGATGTTTTGGTTCTTTCTCTCCAGCAGTGGCCTAATGACTGGAAAAAAGAAAAAAGTCCTCTTGTTTTAACAGGCTTAAGATCTATAGCAGATGTGTGGAGAAAAGCGCTCAACCTTTGTCATGTCAATTGTCTAATGGAAAGAAAGTATTTATTTCTTTTTACATTGTTAATATACCTATTAATATCTGGGGAAGGGATCTTTTATTTTCTTTAGGAACAATGCTCACCATCTCGTCGGAAAACTTGTAGCCACTGCTCAGATTCCTCAAGCTCTCCCATTGAAATGGTTAAATGATGTCCCTAAATGGGTTGAGCAGTGGCCGCTTCCAAAAGTGAAGCTTGAGGCTTTAGAACAATTAGTAGAAAAACAGCTTCAATCTGGCCATATCAAACCTTCCATGTCTCCTTGGAATTCTCCTGTTTTTGTCATTAAGAAAAAATCTGATAAATAGAAAATGTTGACTGATTTAAGGGAAGTTAACAAATGTATAAAACCTATGGGAGCTTTGCAATTAGGTCTCCCTTCTCCTGCTTTGATTCCACAGAATTGGTCTTTGATGGTTTTAGATGTAAAGGATTGTTTTTTTTTACTATTGCTTTGCAAATAAAAGATAAAAATAAATTTGCTTTTACTATTCCAGTGTATAATCATGGGCAGTGTCAGGTAACCTTACTATATGGACGGGAAACTTTACTTTGAATATTAATGATCCTAGAGGGCCGTTTCAAGTTCATTTGCATATTAATAAATCTTACTCTGCTATAGCATGTGTAAAATTTCCTTATTCTTTACTGTATGGGCAATAGATTTGGAATGAAATTTTGGGAGTTATATCATGTTCTGATTGTAACTTGACTCAATGTATAAACCGTTCCTGGTGGAAAAATGTTGAAAACAAGATGGTTCATTCCAGTAATTACTCTTTGGTCATTGTGAAAGCACGGACTGAACTCTGGTTGCCTGCTAATCTCACTCGGCCGTGGTCGGGCTCTTTTGCTGTCGCTCCTCTTGTGAACGCTGTGCAAACTCTTCTCCATCGATCCCGAAGAATGCTTGGCATCGTCATCGCATCAATTCTCGCCGTGGCTTCAGTAACAGCAACAGCAACTGTAGCAGGTCTTGCTTTGCATCAGGGCATACAGACTGCTGATTTTGTCAGGGAGTGGCATAAGGATGCTCATTTATTGTGACAACAACAACATGATTTGGACGCTCAATTGGCTACTGATGTATTGAATTTACAACTCACTGTTTCCTGGTTAGGAGATCAAGTGACTGTGTTAGCTACAAAGAGTGTGTTAAAATGTGATTGGAACTCATCTCACCTATGTGTAACCCCTGTTCCCTTTAATATGAGTGAGGGTTAGGAAAAAATAAAAAGGTCTTTAGTGGGACACCAAAATATAACTACTGAAATTATGGAATTGGAAAAAACTATATTGTCAACTTTTAGTAAGACGCTGCCTGATATTCTTGGTTCTGATATACAGAAGAGTCTTCAAGAAGGATTAGATAACCTTAATCCTTTAGGGCATATATCTACATTGTTAACAACATCCTTTGTAAATACTTTGTTAATTGTTGCTTTATGTTTTATTGCTTTTATAATCTATCGGCGCTGGCGAAAAGAAAAACAATTGAAAGAAAAAGCTTTGCGTATTCAAGCGCTTATTCAGCACCTGAAAGAAAAGAAAGGGGGAGATGTAGGGAACAAGGTATAAGGAAGGATGAGAAGTGCTTGCAAACGAGACTCTCAACCAGGGCTGAACATTCTTGCAAATGAGATGTTCAGCTAAGAATCCTCTGTTTGTTCCCATGGGAAAAGAACATTTCTTGCACACAAGGATGTTTCTCTGATTCCTCAAAAGGAACACACCCAGGGACAAAACGGATTCTAAGTTGATAAGGAAGTTCCCCCAAACAAAGTCTTAGCTGCAGTAAATAAGTTAAGGTAAAGGTTATCTCGCCCTGCACCTGCTCACTGTATAGTCACTAAATCGTAGTGCTTGGCAACTTGCTCTTTAGATTGTTGTGCAAGGGATATAAAATAAAGCAGCTGTAAAAAGCAAGGGGTTAAAATAAAAAGATTCAAACCACTCTGCAGTGTTGGGGTTTCATTCCGTCGCCAGCAGGAGATAATAAATCTGAGTGAGGGGGAGCTGAAAATGTAACACCTCTGACCTAATCCTTTTGAAAAAGTATGAAAGAAGACATGATGCTTGAAATAAACATGTAGTTCCGTACCTCGAGTCAGAGGCTACATCATTCCCCACCAACACCGCTCATCCCTTCAGGCTGATTGCCTGGCTGCTGGAGCTGGACTCCAGCATTGTGTCAGGTGAGCTGGGAGGATGAGGGGCAGTGGGAAGGAACCTTGTGCCTGTGTCCCCGGCATGTCCTCCTCTCTGATCTCTTTCCTGTGTCCCTGGGGGTGAACACTTCCCCAAAGTTGAATATGGGCAGAGGCTTCGTGTGGGAGGAGCAGCAGGTTTGTCAATGCCTGGATGAAACCTCAGGATCAACAAAGGCCCTGATGTCAGCCCAGGCCCCTCACAGAGACCAGCCTGGGCATCAGCGGGGAGAATAACTGAAAAAGGTGAGCCCAGCCCTTGCTCTTTCTGCCCACGGGGTGACTCCAGGGGCCCGCTCATGTGTAACGGTGTGGCCCACGGCGTTGTGTTCTATGGAGAAGAGCATGGGAGGACTCCATAAGTCTACATGAGAATCTCCAGCTTTCTGTCCTGGATCCAAACAACAATGAGCCAGTACAGATGGCAAGGATCAGCCTGAGGTGCCCCTGGGATGGACCCCTCCATCTTCCCTGGAATGGGTGCACTGGGCAAAGTGGGTGAAGGAAAGCTGCCTGGAATTTAATAAACTTTCATCTCTTGAGCAGAAATCACTGATTCCTCTTTTATTTACCTAAACACATTTGTTAGGCACCTAGTTTACCAGGCAACCATCTATTCACATCTGATCTTCCTCCTTCAGCACATACACTGCACCCCACCCCCACCTTCCAACTCTGAAATAAAAACTCCTGCTGCACTGACAGCCAGCTCCCTCCAGTCACATGTTGCCAGTGCCAGCTCCACCTGCAGGCTACCCTTGAGCTCCATCAGAGAAGGGAGACCCCTCCTCAGGATCACACGACCCTCTTGTCAACGATCCTCGTGTCTCATCCTCATGACCCCTCCTCGTTCACACCTACTCTCCTATCCCCCATCTCAGTGCCCAGGGGGCAACAGAAGAGAATCNCAGTCACATGTTGCCAGTGCCAGCTCCACCTGCAGGCTACCCTTGAGCTCCATCAGAGAAGGGAGACCCCTCCTCAGGAACACACGACCCTCTTGTCAACGATCCTCGTGTCTCATCCTCATGACCCCTCCTCGTTCACACCTACTCTCCTATCCCCCATCTCAGTGCCCAGTGGGCAACAGAAGAGAATCCAAATTTGGAAGGAGGGCCACCCGAGAAGCTCTGGGGTTGAGGTGGGCCCTTGTCCATCCTAACAGAAATGGAGGAGGTTTACAAAGGTGTGGCTCACTGAATGCAGTCTCTCTCCGCATCAGAACAGCAGAGGTGAGAAGTCTGAGAAAGTTTCAGGAGGGCTTCAGTATTCCCAGGCCCAGCTCAAGTTCCTGCCACAGCCCTGTTTTGGAGTCCTGAGCACTAGGGCCCTGTGAAGCCTCTGGTGTCTTGACAGCACATCCTCCTTCAGCCCCAAGTGACCTTGAGGGAGCTCTTCCATCTTGGGCTGAGCCAGCCTCTCCCCACCTCCATTATTCCCATGTAGGTGTGTATATAAATATATTTACTTCTAAAGGAAAGTCATTGCAATAAAAAGTTTTGGATTCAGGGGTATCCTAATGTTTCAAAGTTTTCTTATAACCTATAGGTTATTGACTCAATTTTTCCTTCTATTAGTAATCTCTGGATTTTTTTAAATCTATGAAAGTATTTGGGGAAGTTGCTAATTTTTAAAACATGCAGCTTAGGGAAGGCTAAGCTGAAGGGGAGTGGTTTGCTAAACATTTGCGTGGTGAGTGAGTTTTGACTGTGCAAAATAGATTTTGGATGGAAAAGCAACAGACATCATAGTTAAATACAGAACATATAAATAAGAACATTAACAGAAGTGCAGAATTCCATCATCTTCAGATCATCCTTAATGCTTAAGCATATTTCCTTTTGCTCTTTTTCTATTGGTTCATAAGATGTTGTTCCTTCAGTTCACTTGGGATTGGGTTGTATAGGACTCCTCATGCCGTCCTTTCCATTCCTCTTTCTTCTGTCCTCATACTGGTGAGAGGGTTGGGGTGATCTGCACATGTTTAGGATGGCCTGGCCCAGGGTTATCTGAGGCATGGTTCTCTGGACACCGGACAGAGAATACTTTGTGGGGAGTAATTATTAGGATGAGTAGCATCCGTATCTCTTTCACTGCTCACAGTCACCAGCATGTTTGGAGAGGAAGCCCCCCTTCCCACTCATGAGCACTCTGATTTGGGTGGAAGGGCCCCCATCTCAGCTTGAGGGACGCTCAGTGCCAATGGTCCCAGGGACGGTTTGTTTTGGCCCAGTGAGTATCAAGTCCAGGACTTTTGTTCAGAACTGTGGGATAAGAAAACTCCCTATGTTGTGAAATATTTACGTTTAAAGAGGAGATTCTAAACACTCCAAAAATGTGAGTCTAGAATGGTAACAAGATAGGCAATGGGATTGCTGTTTGGGGCACATGGGTGTGTCCAGGGTACCTGCTCATAAGGCAAGTCCAGTCTTTGCCT
>SJYO01030549.1:0-230000 GCA_006410555.1 Capra ibex | reverse complement strand
ACAGATTTCAATTTCCGTGTCATGTAATTGTTTGTTTACTAGGAGTCAGTGTTTAATATTTACGTCAAACCCTACCCCCAACCCTCCCCTCAATTAGGTTTGATGTCGTTACTTTAGAAGTTTGGTGGAAGACTTGTCCCGACGACTAACAAGGAAAGCTGAGAAGTACACTGGAACTCGAGGGAATTTTTTTTTTAAAGTCACCTCTTAGTGTCGACCATTACATGACGCTCAAGAACTTCGATGTGTTCCATATCAGACCGATTCAATGTACACCAAAGGTATAATCGAACAAACCGTCCCACTGGATGACGTTTCGTCCAAGTCAATGGGGTGGTCAGTTGGGGGACCCTCAATATTAAAGGAGGTATAGGTAGTGACAACATTTTCGGAGGTATCGGTGGATTACTCTCTAATTTTTTTTTTTTAATAATTCAGTAGGTAACACATTATGTTGGAAAGGGAAGAAATTTATAAAACTACATTTTACTGTTTTTCGTTAGATACCCCGGTTATAAAATTTAATGAGAAACTTTTCCTACTTTTTCCCGTTTTCGGAAAGGGTTTCCATACTCTAATTTTACATTGTAGTGGAGGTGGTTTGGGAGACGACGAAGGTACCGGCGGAGGTGGTGACGCTGACGACGACCGCGCCGACGACGACTTCGACCTTGACGACGGTGGTGATGAGACCGCTATCAGAGACCGTGGTTTAGGAGGTGACTTAGATGATGATATTCCTGTTTTACAATCAAATGTACTTCTGTTGGGTTAAGAACAATTTTAAAGGTTACTGGTTAAAGACTAAAAGGTTAAGTTCGTTAAGGTGAATCGGGAAGAAAAGACATTATTCTTAAAATATATATTCCGGAATCGACACTTTTCGACTGTGACTTCCAGTGAATTTATTGGAATTTTTAGTGTGGGGAGAGGTAATATGTGTAATAAATTATTTTGTGTAATAAAGATTGAGTGGAAAACCTAGCAGGTGCTGACGATGGGAACATCACCACAAGTATTCGGTACAAAAGATTGGTTCTACCGTGAAGGACAAATCGAAGTTGTTCTTCTAGGTTGTTTAGGAACCATTATAAATACAAGGAGAGTAATTTCTTACTCCACCGTTCCGGATTTTGTCAAGGTTTTTCATGTATTTAATTCCAGAAGGTGTCTCGTCGTGTTATAAGAATGAAAGTATAATCTTATAATTCATCTTATTATTAAAATTTTTTTATTAAACGATAAACAAGAAACTTGTTTGGAACTGAAAGGGGGGAACGGTGAAGACTATAAAATTATCGTAAGGAACTTTTAGTCTCAAGTAGATTCTGGGACTTTTCAAGAAACGACATTCTTAGTGTGACTTTTAGTCTTCGGTGGTCTAGTAGGATTCATTAGTGTGTGAATGGTTCCAAAGGATGTGCAGGACATGCCGGTTACGCTACATGTATAAGAAGTTATAGTGAACCGTTCAGTTTTAACTATTGTACAAAGTGTAAACTATACAGGTCAGGAGAACGACGATGGATCTTTTATTAAAAACAATGTATACCAGGTAAATTTTGTTTCATTTATCAACTTGTACGACCGGATCTTTTATTTTAATTTAAAATGTATGACGACATCGGTGCTCTTAACCCGAAAAAGGACTCGCCTTGACCACTTCCCGGAGAAGAGATAGAGAGACTCTAGCCAGAGGTACCTATGACCATGTTCGTATAGGAAGTACCATATTCTTTAGGAGGTCTCTTAGACGTGGGAAAAACCAGAGGTGTTTGTGATTCCAGTCACTTAGAAACGGACTTCAATTTTATAGTGTTCCAAAGACAGTCATTATCACCGAACCAAGAGAAACGTGAATCATTATGTGAATGCTTATCTCCGTTTATCTGACAGAGTTGTCTTACATAACCTACTCTTCCTTTTCGTGATTTCCACTAGGTTTATCTAATGGGATTCGGTGGTCTGATTACGATTTTAATATGGACAACGTAAATCTTCTAGTTCGTCTTTACTGGCAAACAGACTGAGAAGTTGGGTTTGATGAAAGACACAATACAAGAGTCTCCATCTCGGTTGAGAAGGATGCCGGTTTTTCTATATGAGTAGGTTCTTCAGTGCTCGTTCGTAGACTTTCTTTTTTTAAACAAAATAGTAGATAACTCTATTTGTTTAAGAGATTCATTCTAGACGTCGTGGTTTGTTATGGACATAAAGGAATCCCTTTCATCGTGATTTGTAGTATCACACCGCTTGAGGGAAACCACCGTATCATAGAACAAGTTGCTAAGATGCATAGACTCCAAGTTTGGGGTATAGGTTGTAGGCTAGCCGGAGTAGATTGTGGTTCATGGACGGTACTTTTTTTTTTAGGTCGAATCTTAAACTCCACTTTTCCATCAAAGGTAAAGATATTCGTGTCAATTAATAAGTAAGTCCATCAAATCAAGGAGAGTGGTATGTTAGACTGGGTACATGTATTCTGTGTCGTGTCCTAGAGACGGTGATTTAGCGTGTCGGTTTAGTCGAGACATATGAACTGAGACCAGAGTTCCAGACCAGTAAGAATCGGAGATGATTTTAGTGGAGTTTAATTTTAATGTTAGTCAATTGAAAATTCAACCTTCTGATTTTTTACGAAAAGTGTGTAAATTTTTAATTGTATGAACGTCTTCAGATTAGGTTAAAAAGGAGAAAGGTAGTATAGGTGATCTGCAGGACCTCAGCGTTGATTGTTTACCGTAGGTGCAAGGTTCAGAGCTTAAACGACTGGTTATAGTCGTGGTGGTATTTGGTGCGTTCCTGCTTGAGATCTAGCCATACTTTTGATATTCGTTTCTTTTTAAATAATTAAAATTCTGGTTCTAAAAATGTACCAGTATTTTGTGAAGTAGTCTTAGTTACTCTTCCGGTTATTGGACTTTCCGTATGAATGAAAGGACCGAAGGAGTATCTAGACATGTCGGTTAAGAGATCAACCACGATTGTGGTTTCTCTAACCCATAACAAACGCCGCGGGCATAGAAGGTAAAAGGATTCTTTATTAAATAATTTGAACAATTGTAGGAGAGAATTTTCCAAGTAATGTTGTATTAGGGGAAGACGTTAAATATCTAATGTACATTTACGACAATGATTAATATGTCTAATCTTGCGTGTTCAGACAGTAAATCTTTCGAAAGAGTAAAATATGTCTTTATAAATGGAAGTACCGGGAGTCTCGGAGCGGCCCTGGTAGTCTTATTTAGACTGAGTTCTACCCGTTCTCTTTACGACGTCAAAAAGGTCTGGGATAAAATTTCTTTCCTATAAGTAAATTGGTGTCTTTTTGACCGAATAATGAAAACTTGTATATAACCATCTACTACCGCAAAATTGACGGGTTAATGAACCGTTAATTAATCATTAGAGTGAAATTAAGGGTTTAATTTAAAGATTTTTATCCGATTAAATTTTTATGGTAGTTCACTACTGAAACTAGTTGGATATTATCCTCAATCGCTTGATTCAAATTTGATAAATAAAAATATTTATTTCGAAATGACCTTATATCGACACTGGTCATTAAATGTATAGTAGATACCGACGAAAGTATGTTGTCGTCTCATCATCGTCTCTGGTGTACCAGGTAGTCGGTTTTTTTATAAAAACAAGTAAATGGTTTTTTTTGGGGTGGTATATATATATATATATATGTGTGTGTGGTTTAAAACCAGTGATTGTAACATCATCAAAAGTGAAGAAACGAAGTGAACACATTGCATACACAGTGCGTCAGTACAGACTAAGAAACGTTGGGGTACCTGACATCGGGTGGTCCGTGGAGACAGGTACTCCTAAGAGGTCGGTTCTTATGACCTCGACAGTACGGGTGTAGGTCCCCTATGAGGGTTGGGTCCCTAGTTTGGGATCCAGAGGACGTAACGTCCGTCTAAGAAATGGTAGACTCGGTGATCCTTCGTGAACACATTTCTCTCGTCCTTAAGACAGAGTTTTGACCACAGTTAAAGATTATGAAGGAATATTCATAACATATATGACTATCCCTCCATGATGAAATGGGTAGTTACTTGGAAGAAAACCGGTGTAAAGGTACCTAGTGTCCGATAAGAGATAGAAAGAAATTAAAAGATGTCAAGAGTGAAGGGGTGGTGACGTTAGTGTTTTTGGATAGATGAACAATGTCATCATAGTTCGAGTGCTGAAAGATATCCGGTAGGGATTCTATGGGATTATTTTCGTGATCTTCATTATATTGGTTTTCCGATTCTGTTTTCTCTATGGTAGGTCGATGAGGAATGGTTCCACATGGTCAGTCCAATGTATGTCCTGTGAGTTCGAAGGAGTACTTTGAATTTTACGAGGTACGTATAAAAGGACCATAACCAAAAATAATCTCGTTCGGTTCAGTTCCATAAGAACTGTTGAAAAATGAAAGTAGTTCAGACGAATGGACAAACCCGTGTCCGGTAGTTCAGAGAGAAGAGAAACTATTATCCTTATCGTACGAAAACGTGACCTCAACCCGCTCACATTGCTCATTCGAGTTACAAAGGGTATTATTAAAGAGGGTAGAGTTGTAGTGACTTGACAATTCTTTAAGTAGTCCCATTTGTTCGTCTTTGCGATAGACCTCGTAAAACAAAGTATGTTTATGTTCCACCCCTGTTGATAGTTGGTTAAACTTGAAAGTTAAACGAAATGTCATTTTCAGTAGTAGAATGTGTAAAACTCCTTTTTGTTTTGGTTTGGTGAGGTATTCGAATTTGATGTTACCTTTTCAAAACCCAAGAAGGACAAACTGGGTGAATGATAAAGAAAAATGGGGGTTAGAAAACGGAACAAATAAAGTTGAGAGTCGAAGAACTGATAAATGAAAAATTCAATCAAAAATATCCGTATGTTAATGAAATGTTACTACACAATCAAAGATGACATGCCGTTTCAATTTAGTCGATATACATATGTGTAGGGGGAAAACCTAAAGGAAGGGTAAATCCAGTTGTGGGCTGGGTAAAAGATAAAGTTTAATAATCATTACCATTGTGGCTTAAGTGAGAGGGGGAAAGGTGTTTGGTGCTCCGTCCAAAAATTTAATTGAAATTTTTTGACAGTTCTATTTCGTTCGTCAGATGGATACAATCCTTCGGGTAGAGTAGAACTACACGACGCTTTTCTAGATGTGAAGGGATAGAATTTCCAGTACGTTTTTATGGATGTGAAAGTTACACACCTCCTGTCAACAACGGACAACGGAGTTGACCTTACAGTAGTATAAAAAGTTTCAATTAGGGTCACAACGGAGGTCTTTTCTCAAGAGACTTTAGTCTTCTAACCATTTAAACAATGTGCCTCGACTATTCCGAAGTAGTGTTAATTGTATGTGAAGTCTTTGAATGACAAGGTTCGCAAGTGAACCACCCTCACCAAAACTGGTTAGTAGAAGTAGACTAAACAGTGTGGTCGCTGATAAAGGTGCAAGTATAAACGGTTTTGGTGGAGACAGTGGTGCCGGCGGTTACGGCAGTATCAGTGGAGCAGGTGCTAGTAGTTTGGATTTATCGTGTTCGTTAATTAGTTTTAGAATAAATTGGTAATAGTCTAAGGATGGTGATCTTGACATGGACCTCTCTCCAAGTAATACCGATTAAAGTTCCTACAGTGGTCAGGTTAAGCCCGAATGAGAATGAACTGTTTATTCCGGGAGATTGGTCTGATATGGTAAATATATTGAAATAAAAGATTTAAGTCATAGGAGAAAATAATAATATATCGGCTATGTCAGGAGTATGTACAACTTTAGTTCTTAGTTCAGAAACATGGACTTTATATTATAACATTTCGTTGATATGAAGTTATTTATATCTATATTTTTAGGAACCCCGTCAGTCAGAATATACACTTTGGTCGTGTAATTGAATGTGGAAATTTACAAAAGTAGGTTTATAAAAATCACAATCTCTTTTTTTCCTTTCATAGTGTGGTTTATAGTTAACAGGACCAATGTAATCCTACGATGAATTTCCTGTTGAATGAACACACTGTCTGAAACCTATTTTTCATCTTTTATTAGGAATGGACTTAATTCTACAAAAATCAAAATCCGGACAAAAGCTTTTTCGTCCTGTGTGTCCTGATTGGTGTCGATAATCCGCGTACTCCAGTCAAGTAGTGTGAACACATTAGTTTTTATATTCCAAATTTTTAACAGTATCTTATAGGTGTTTTTACAGTTGGTTTTAATCCGGTAAGTGATTTGAATGAGAAAATTCATCTTATGTATTTTAATCTCTTTATATTTTTATTAACTAAAGTAATACGGTTTCCCGTATAAGAATAAGAGTAAATTAAAACCACATCATTCAAGTTAAATCATTTCTGAAGAATGTCAATTTTTAGATACTAATTTTTCTGTATGAATTGTAGGTTTGTCCACCATGTGATTCCCCCTTTCTATTAGTACGAATTACCAGTCCCATGTCTGGTTAAAGATTTAACGAAATAACATGTGTACGTTCTTTCCGTTCTTCTATTATTCAGTGAATGGAAGGGGAACTAGGTGAAGGTGCTAGTGACTTCTTTGATCTGAAAGGAGAACTTAGTGAAGCCCTTGGTTTTGACGACATACGTAGGAATAGAAATGATCTTGAGGTGGGACTTGACAGAAATAGTATCTTAGGAAGTTAATTTTTTTTTTCGTTTGAGTAAAATAACATCATTAATCTTTTACTGTGATCAAATTTTGTACTAAAGAAACAAAGACTCAAACTTCGGGAGGTTACTGATAGTGTAGAGACCTAGTCTCCCTGTTGCCTTTATAAGGATGGTATCATGATCTTGTATGATATGCGACTTGTTTTGTTAGTTCAGACTTTTACAAGATTTGCTTATGTTGAAGATTTTCCAGTCATCCAAACGGAAATTGTGTTACTGATACCAGAACAATGTACTGGTAGTGTTAAATTAAAGTAAAATGTCCACACTTACTCAGATGGTCCTTTCTCGTTAGTAACAGAGATTCAAAGAATCACTATAAGTGAATTTTGTATTTCTTTAAATGAAATTATATCATAAAGAACCAAAGTTATCATTTTTTAAATTCTTGTCACGAGACAAGTGTACATTATGTACCATAGTCTACTCTTAATCCTTATGGATCTTTTTTCCTTTTAGGACTATGGATGTGTGAGGCACATCTGTCCAAGGATCCCATATCGATATTTGTGAGTCATTTTCCCCTACTGTTTGCATATTTAATCGGGTTGTCCATATGCCAAATTTCTGTTCGTCTCCTAAATTGATCGAAGTCACTGTAAAATAATTTATCAGTCTCTGTCAAATGTTCAATTAATCCAATGAAAGGAAGAGGGACACGGAGATGATCGGGTCACTAATTGTCGGAATCGATGGTTATTTCTCGACTCAATCTAAAGATTCTGGATAAAGTCGAGATTGAGGATATACTATGACGGAGAAAGGGACGAAACTAAGGATAGTAACGTTATTCCGTCCTTTTCGTGATTTATGTGTACCCCCAGTTAAAGTCGATCATGTAAGATTCCTTATTCTTAGGCTGATATGTCATTGATTTCTGTTACTACACTGTGGATTCTTTATTATATCCTCAAGAAAATTATAAAAACCGGGGTACCGTACATCCTAAAATCAAGGTAAGGGATCTAGAATATGAGGCACATAACGGAATCTATCACTTCGATTATGTCTGATGGATACTTATATCTGTTTACTGTCGTTTAGTACCCGAGGACACCTGAGAGGTGGGAAGGTTAGGACGAAAGAAATAGGTCATAGAAGGGAGAACTACTGAAAATCAAAAGGACTGGAAGGGAAAAGGAGGTTTTAGAGTCTACTGGATAAATTTCCTTCGTCAACTTCGGTCTCTTGGTGAGGGTAGATAGTCCTCGTACGGACTACGAACAATTGATAAGGGGTTATTAGGGTAAAGTAAAGCCGTGGAGACGTTCTGGCTTTATTGACCTAACAATAGTGACACGTCGTCAAAACAAATGTGTCATCCTAGGGGTGAGTGGAAAAAGTTTAACTTGAGTACGATAAATACTAATGTATGTCTCCAATTCGTGTTCTGATCACTTTAACATGTTTTGGTACGGGAACCGGACTCTACTCACACTGTATCCTTTACGTCTCTAAAGGAGATAGACTGTAATCTACTCAAAAAAGATTCGGGATCATAGACTTTAATAAGACTGTCATCCTCTTTTCTCGTGTCACAAGTCTGAAGCTCTACAGAGTGAAAGGGATTCGAAGTTAAAAATTTACGTCGTTATTAATTCATATGGTTCAACGAGTTTTTTGAATGGAAATCATCGAAGAGACAAGGAATTCACTCCTCCTTATATCGCGGGAAGATTTTCTTTACTGTTTCAATTTAAAGTGTAAGGTTTTTTGAAATTTCGAAAAATAGCTTCAAACACTACGATTTTTTCAGGACCTTTCTTTTTTAAATTTAGAGATCAGAAGATCAGACCAGATGCAGATAAAATTTACTCAATGACGAAATTATTCTACTTAAAATTTTCCCCTTCTTCTTGTCTAAACTTAACTTAACCTTGGATTATCAACTTTAGATGCTTATTTAAATTAAACGGTGATCGCCGGTTAAATTGTGTGATAAAAAATTTTCAGACGATTCTAAAGTCTCTTAACAGTATTTATTGTTCTCAACGTTGTAACAATGATGTTATTAGATCGTTTCTGTGTTGTTTTTATAATTGTTCAGAGAATACCTCGTATTCATAATGACATTGTTGGATTTTTCATTGTTTAGTACATAGATCAGTGATTCTTCGAAAAAACAAGGACGAGACCAATTTAGGTTTTGTATACATGTATACTTTATACCCTTTTCGACGTCTCACTTTACTAAAGTTCCTTAACACCCAAAACTGTGAACGTGACAAATTCCTTTCAGTTGACAACAAGATATACGTTTATTTTTGTGTCGGATCTGATACTCACTCTTGTTTTCGTTCATTATATAAAGGTTGATTATTGTAGTTGAACGAAATAATGATCAATTATAAGTTAAATTGGAGAAGTGAAGACCCGACTTAATTTCTAGAGGTAATCTTACCAGTTAATGATTTTCTAAGAATCGGACTGTTTCACTTTAAATTTTGTTTATGGTTAATTGACACGGGTCACTCCGGGAAGGACGGATTTTTATTTGTAGGGAATTGATACGTTATTTGTCTCGAACTTCTTTGTCACGAAAGTCGGGAATTGTGTAAGTTGTATGTATGATGTAAAAAAGAAAGTCAATTAAGTTATCCTTCTCTAGACTCGACTTCGTCCAGATGACGGTTATTATTTGGTTCTCGGGGATGTGGAATTAGAAATGGTACAGAGTTTTTTTTGGGAAAGTTCTCTTTTATTGTTTTTTTGTTTTTGAAAAGTCCCTTTTTTTTTAAGTCGTAAATTTTAGGACTAGTGGTGAAACTCTAAGTAATATCGGAACAAGATAATCATTAAGAGTACAAGAAGTACCTTTTCCTCACCGACATGGACTACGTACACTTATACACTTATAAGAGAAATAAGTCAAATTAAGGTCATTTAAGTGAGAATTATCGCTTTATTTGTGAGGGTGGTGGAAATTCGACACAAGTCCTAAGTATTACCTGTATTAGTTTGACATTAAACACACAACATATTCCAGGAATTGCTAACAAAGTGAGTTCTTTTGATGAGGAGTAATAGTTTTCTGGTGTGATGGGTGTAAGAAATGTGTCATTTTTGACCTTCCCTTTAAGGATTTAAAATTTATTTAGGTTACTTTGTAATTCAATAATATCAAGATTATGAGTCATTGTGTTGTAACATTTAGTTGATATAAGGCTGTTAAAAAAATTTTTCGAGATTGTAAGTCATTTACGTATTTTATAAAATGAATGACGACCGACATGAAGGAGGTGAGACTAATAGACTTCTCAAGTCCAGATCCGGTCGTTTGATCTTCTGTCAATTTAAAACCAATCGTCGGGTACGCGTCTTTGTAATGTGATTTCCTTTTGAACCACCTTGAGAATTCCTCTTACACTGATTCTTACACTCGTTTGCGTTTTATGATGTCATGATGTCAAATGTGACGTCTTTCATGGATTGGTTCTACCACCGCGATAGGTCCTCTTTGGTCCAGGTTTAAGTATTAGTTTTACTTAAAAGGGACATTGAAAAAGGTAACATTTTCAAGTTTTTTAAATTTAATAAAGTTTTACAGTTCATCAGTCACCTAAGTAAAATCGAGGTTTATAAACCTCTATTTACAAAAGATGACCCTTAATAAGATTTGGATGTCTCGTGTGGACTTTTTATAAGTCTTGTTTTGAACATAACTGGTAAAGAGTCGAAAGTAAAGATTTATGACGTTAATCTCATCGTGAGAAGTCTTGTTTTTAAATGTTATATTGGTGATGTGTTGGTATAATTCATCCATGGATAAATAAAAAGGTAAAAGTGTCACTTCGACTCTTGTGAAACCTGTATTTACCGTGTAAAATGACGGAAAGTAGAGGTAAAGATGGGTAGGGAAATGTGACCATTGAATTTTCGGAGTTGTAAGATTTTTTTTTTCGCGAAGTAGCTTAAGACACTACTGATTTGTTTGATAAATGTTTCGTTGCTCCTCTTTTGACACGGTTTTCGTCATAAAGTAATTTTTTTTTTAAGTTGGTCGGTGTGCCGTGATAACGGTGCACAAAGGTTATTTGGTGTTGCAAATTCAGGACAATTTTCGAATTTTAACATATGACATTTCAACGTTCGTAGTTACATTAGTGACTTTTGACCTTCTACGATTTAGAATTTCTTTTTTACTTATGTCATTGTGAAGCCTCCGTCGAGCAAAGGATTGAAGATAATTGTTTTGCGACGCCACGAAAGAGACGTGCTAACAGAGTCGTTGTCTGATTATGAAATTCCGTGTTTTTGAAGGAAAAACATGAATAACGTCATGCAAAACAATGATTAAAATGTGAACCGTTTTACTTGATGCATCTCGTGAAATTTACGATGACATTTAACGATCCCACTGTAATTACGTTAAAAGAGTAAACACTTAAACGAACGACGAATTAAGATTGCTGACACATATACAAAAAGGCTAATAAAGCTAAAGTTTAAAATAAGGACGAATATTAGAATTTATCCACGGCCGTGGTGGATATACAATTTAAAATTTTGACCCCTGGCCGGTACAAGAACTAGTCTAAAAAAAGTACAGAGACGAGGTAAATTGTGCCTTGTACAGTCGTAAACCTTCCAAATAAGGCTAAGTAATTACCTTTTTTACGAGAGGGGATTTGTCTATCGGCTCAGGGATTTTTTGTGATATGTGCTGACTTTTAGATAATTGTTAAGTAAACACAGTGAGTTCAAGCAAAGTCTTAAGACCTCGAGCGCCATGCGTCTTCAAATGAATTTTCGTTGTTTTGTAGCTAACTTCTCGAAGAGACTTCGCACCACGGTGACAACGACTCCCTACGTCTGAAGACGGTAGAGGCGGGTCTTGGGGAGGAGACGCTAGTGCGCGGGAGGGCAGGAGATGGAGATTTGGGAATGTTCTCCCCGAGGTTAATTCTGTTTGGGCCCCGGGGACTGACTAAAGTTTTAGAAGTCAGGTGTTCGTCGTTGTTCAGTGGTTGTTTTAAGAAATAAAGAAGGGTTCGGTGTAAGGTCCGCAAAAAAGGGTCCGGCTCGGGGCGTGGTTTGCAGGGGTTGGACTCCTGTGACCATGTGAGGCACCATGGAGGGTTTTGCTGCGCACCGAGCTTCGTTTCGGAGGTGTGAGTGATAACGCTGGTGCACTCCGCCTCGGCCGGCACGGCCCAGCGATTGGAGGAGCGGCGCAAGGTGAAGCTAGAGGTCTCGGGCCGCGGTGGCGCGTGCGTCGCCGGGTAAGGAGGGAGGAGAGGTAGGGAGGGGGGGGGGTGAGGAGGAGCTTAGAAGACGCAGTGTTTTGAAAGGTGAGGCCTTTGCGCCGGAGCGCCCGGTGCCTGGACTCCGACGCCTTTGGCCCGACCTTGCTTTTTTTTCGGGGCCCCTTCCTTCGGGTCCTTCTTGTTCTACGGGTAGGTAGGGACAAAGGCCCGGGAGCCGCCGGGCAGAAGGGGGCAAGCCCCCCGCGTCGCGGCGAGTCGGTGGGCTGTGGTGTGTTTCCTCCGGCGGCGGTAATGGGGCTCGCTTCCGGTGGGGGGCGTGGCGGGGGAGGGTGTAAGGTCCCGGCGAAAGGTGGAGGGCGAGTGTGCGCGCACGTGTGTGTCTGTGCGGTTGCGGCGGACCCAGAGGCTGTTCTTAGGCTCGGCGCGTGCGGGATTGAGAGCCCCGGTATTTCCAGGGGAAAGCGCTTGGAGGCGCGGCGCGGGGAGGGGGGGGCGTCGTGGGTACCCAGTGTTCAGTTCAGCTCCAAGCGCGCACGCGCGGAGGCGCTCTTGCGCGCGGGGGAGGGGGAGGCGGGCGGACGCGTGCGTGTGTGTTTTCGGCGGTAACACGAGACGGGCCCCTGTTATGGCGGCCGGTTCGACCCCGGGGACGCTGTCGGTGTTAGTCGTAAGGCCAGTGGAAGGGTAAAGGGGTGTCGGGGCCCTGTGACTGTGAGCGATCGGATTCCCTGGGTCTTTTACCCTTGACTCCCATGATCCATCGTGACGCGGTGTTTGGTCCAATCTAGCCCCCTCCCTAAGGACGTCGTTGTTAGGGCCATCCGAGGAACGCCGAGTGGACGACCAGGTCGGGCTCGCGTAAAAGGTGGCGGTGTACTGAGTAGGGACTTCTCATGGCTCTTGAGCCTCAGAAGGCGACGACTCGATTACACAACCCAAGTGGCGCTTCCAGGAGAGTGCCCTCTTGACGCCGAGACTTTACGTGCCGCGCCGGTGCCTAGATTATATGGGCGACCTCACTGACGATGCAGTCGTGCATGCTGCACACGGGAGGGAGAGTGTGGGCGTGAGGAGGGCGGCGATGCTGAAAACGGATCGATGACGCGCGAGCAAATCAGGATTGGAGCGCCCTAAAGGATCAGCCAGCGCAGACGCGAAGCAGCAGGATGGAACCGTGAGTCGCGATTTACGACAGGATCTAGCGAACTCACGGTGAAGGGGACAGGAGGCGATAAAAGAGTCCTGACCCTCCAGAGCTCTAGAGCGCTCTGGAGTAGGGGAGGGCAAAAGGCGGTCGACACTCTGGAATTTTATATTGGATCTGAAAAAAGGGGAAAAAAAGGGTTGCAGGAGTCAAAAGTGACAAGGAAAGAAAGATCCCTCGTGAGAAAGGAAGAGAGAGTCAGGGGATCTGAAACTTTCCAACACGCTAAAGAGGTTTGATTAGTCGGGTACATAAAAGGGCCCGTCTTCGGGGCTTTAGGTTCAAACCGTTACTCCCCGGGCTTTGGGTCCCCTGTCGCCCAGTGCACTGGCGTCCACGGTTTACGCCTCCGGTAAAACACCTCGTCCTTTGGCACCAAAATTTATCTCACGAGCCTTAGCCCCCCTCCTCCCCTTTCTCCCTCCCTCCTCTGCCCTTCTCCTCTTCCCCCCTCCCCCTTTTCTCTCCTTCCTCCTCCCTTCTCTCGCACTACCACTGCCCCGCACCCCCCCTCCCTCTTCACCTCCCCGCGACCGCCGCGCGCGCCCACCACCCTGTGATCAACGGATCCGTCGCCCACGCGACGGATCCTTACGGTATCGGGGAACCAAGGGTGTGTGTGGAGGCTGAGGGGGTGTTTCTCCCGCGCGAGATCGCGCGCGCAGGGGCGGGGGGCGTCAATTCTTTGTTACTCTGTTAGCCCGACTTGTGCTCGCCCTCCATCGCGTGGGAGAACCCTGGGGGCGGGAAGCGGCCGTGGTGTCGAGGTAATCCGGCGTCCAAAGGATAACGCCCCGCAGGTCGCCGAGTCCCGGCTACCGGTGGTGGCCGCGCCACGACGAAGGGAGTTTCGGTCTCCTGAGCCCTACCTCTCGGCAAGAGGATCCCTCAGCCTCCGCAAACACCAACCCGCGTTAGACCCGGACGGCTTCTTTCAGATGGCGTAGTAGCCGGACCCAAGTCCCACTGGGGCCCGGTGACGCCACTTACCCCTTAACGGCCTTACCCAGCCTCCGTGGGGAATACGAGGGGGGAGGATTCGTCCGCTGGAGGTCAGGGTTGGAGTCACGGTGTCTTGGAATTTATCTTCTTTTACACAACTGATCACTTAGGGACCGAAATTCGCTCGCCGCCGTGTATATACCAAAAATCTTTGCAAAAAGAGAGAAAAGACTGGGAGTCGGACTGTCTTAATTTATTATATGTCCCAAAGGTTGGTAGGGGGTTTCCTAGACGACGACGGTCTTAAGTTTGTCGAGCAAGTGTAGTGCATGAAATGGTGAAACGAAAAGAGAAGGTTAAAAATTTTAACTTTGTTTAAGATTGCTCTATCCCTCTATTTTATTGTGAAGAGAGGACCCGTTCAACGAATTGACGAAATCCAAAGCTAAAGGAGATATTTTCCTCCACCTGATGTACTGGGGCGCTTTCTGGTCTAAGGAAAAATATTGTTGATAAACCATTACAGGGGAAATTGGTATGACTTTATCATGTGGTGTCTATTCCATTGGATTGTTGTGTGTTAAAGTTTTTTGTGCTGTATTGCTCTTATTTTCGTTTTATTAATATTATTTCGTTATATAAAATTATATACTTACGAGGGTGTGTCCCCGTGATTTACTACTATCTATGGACGGATCGCGTCAGTGTTTACGTTTGACTTTTTTCACAAAAGTGTTAAGTTCATGGTATTTGTTACAATGTAACCACTGGAATCAAAGGTTTTACCGTTTGAGAACCATTACAAACTTTGTTTTTGTGTTATCAGAAGGGAGTTCACTATCAAAATAAGGATCTTAAGTCACATATAGCTTTGACCCATTTTATAAAAACAAATATCCATTTTATATCACACACAAGATTCGAATATAGTACTACTTGACAAAAAAAGGTAACTCAGTTAAAAAGAGACATACCCTGTCAAGTCTAAACTTGACAGTCTATAACTTGAGAAGTCTATAGCGATCTCATAGATCGTTTGGACCAGAGACGAGTGATTGAAATCATCGGGAACGGTTAGTAACGTTGTGGGATATATATATATTAAAAATTTTTTAATAAAAAGTGTTACGGGGGAACTCTTGATAATTCGAATTGTTACTAGTAATTCCAGGGAAAGTCGGGATGTTCGTGCCCACTCCACTCAAAAGTGAACCAAAACGAAGGAAAAGCATACCTGGTCTCATTTATAAACTTTCGGGTCTCAAGGCTGTCAAGTTTGACGTATATCGTTGCTACCCTACAAGACTCATGGGTCCAAGACGAAAATTCATCTCGGTTAATTTCCCATGACGGTACCCTCATAGATTTTCTTAATTTTATATATCGACAAAGGGCAAAAGTTAATTGGGGACGAGTATCCGTAAGAGTCAAGTTTGGTCACCGTACAAAACAATTAGTTAAACAAATCGTAACCTTATGGTTAAACCTTTCCTTCGTTTCATTTGTATTTCGAAACAAAAGTTTGCGTAAGTAAGACTTTTTCCTACCGCGCGAACTCCATCGATTTACTCGGTTGAAAGTGTTGTGAGCCTTATTGAAATGGAGATTCGTTCATAAACTTATAGAAAAGGTAATCCGGGAAAAACATCCAAAATAAAAACAAACCGGTGTGACACGCCAAGCGACCTAGAATTAAGGGGTTGGCCCCTACCTTGAACGTGGGAGACGTCACTTTTACTCCGCAGAATTGGTGACCTGGACCTGGCGGTCCCTTCAGGGCAGTGTTCCGGGAAGAAACACTTAAAATAAACTTCCCTGGATTTTTATCAATCCTTTTCGACTTCGGTTTCTTTGAAAAAAGTGTTCAAGGAAAAGAATGTAAGGGCCCCGTAACAATTTGGCGTAAGGGTCCGTAACAATTCGACTCGTGGGTATGACTTTGTTTATATGATAAGCGTGGTGGGGCTGAGAACAGGGGAGGAGTGGCGAGGTAGCCCTCGTCTAGCGGACGGTAAGATGACGAATGTTCGACACACTGACCCCCATTGAATGAACTGTAGAATCTCGGAGTCCAAGAAACAGATATTTCAATCTTATTTTTATCAAATCAAAGACGGAGTTTTGTACCAACCCTAAGTTCCCGAGTGCGTACTTTCCTCACTCTTATACAGATATAGATAGAGAGGTAACAGAGTTGATGGGGTCGTCTCATCCAACGACCCGAGGTTCTCGTGAGCGACAAGTTCAGAGGTGACACTGTGAGCGACACAACATGACGTCAACCCACACTCGGGTGGCTCCCTTTCCTTGAACAGGGTGGGGTCCTGACGTGTTCCACACCATGTGTGTCTCCGGGTTATCTACAATTTCTACTTACTTGTCATGTCTATAAGCCGAAGTCGTTGTATACCCTGTACAATGTACGTAATAAAACGAAGGTGTGTGCCGAAATCCTTTTAAAGTAGTGGTGAGAGACTCTGATTGTATCTGACTTTAGTGTAATAGCACTACGTTTATTTTATTTTACAGGTTCATCGGATTTTGGAGTGTCTTTCTATTAATGTCATCAGACGTTGAACTTCTTTTCGTCATTATTCTCCTTAAGGTCCTCTGTCTTTGGAGTCTCGGAAATTAGTTGGAGTACTAACGGTCAGTAAAAAGACGTTCCAGGTCCTCCGGAAAACCCAGGTTGACTGGGTGTGAAGGGAAATCACACCTACCACTTATTTCAAGTTCCTCCCGTCTTGAGGGGACATTAGCCTTGCTATTAATATCCACATCTCAATTTCGACAACGGATCACTCAGAGGAAAATACAAAATTTCACAGTAACGGAAGAACTCACAAACAAACAAACAAACACCGAAGTCTATGTTGACCAATTCGAAGGTTACGGTCCACTAAATGTCATTAATTCTTCTACAATGATACTTCCGTTTATCTTCAAGATTTCCCTTTTCTCCTCAGGATCCGAGATCCTATAACAACATGTGAAAATAAGAGGTTCCTACTCTCGACCATGTATGTTTTGGTCGAAACAAAATCCGTTAATAATATGAGGGGTTGCCCGAAGGGAGTCCCCATTTCTTGGGCGGGAATTTACGTCCTCTCCCTCTGTATCCAAGTTAGGGACTCAGCCCTTCTAGGGGACCTCTCCCTTTACCGTTGAGAGAAGTCATAAGAACGGACCCTTTAACTCACCTGTCTCCTAGGACCGTCAGATGTCAGGTGTCCCAGCGTCTCTCAGTCTGTGCTGAACCGCTGATTTGTTGTTGTCGCATGAGGGTTTATCGTCTAGACCGGACCTTAGACGAAAGGAAAGTGTCTCTACCGTTCTAATTTTTGTTTTAATATAACCTCCCGTAGAAGAGATGTTGATTGTAACGATTTTTATAAAAGTTTGTCTTCTTAGGTCACAGGAAGACGGAAGTAAGTACGCTTCACTAACCCGTCATTATCCTGATTTATTGTTTCTTTGTAACCCATTTCGACGGAACGAAACTCTCTTTTCTGTTCTCCAGGACCTTTATGTCGTTTCCCTAGTGTCTGGAAGTTTTAAGGAACGACACAGAATTCATTATCCCCGTAAAAATCGTCAAAGAGAGAGTCTACTATTTCTTGAACCGGTACTGGAGTGTCTATACCGACTTATCGTCAGGAACACAACCTTAATGTTAGTAAGGAGACATAGGTGCCCCTTAACCAAGGTCCTAGGGTGAGTTTATGAGTTTAGGAGTCTACGAGCTCAGGGAATATATTTTACCGTATCATATACGTATATTCGATACGTATAGGAGGGTATATATCCGTTTGAAGCCTCTAAAGTCCAAGTCAAGGTCCCGTGGTGTTATTTAACTTATAACGTTATTGAGCTCAGTATGCGAAAAAAAAAACGAAAGAGTCACACATATCTTCAATACAACCCTTCAGACACTGTCAGGTCACCAATCCTGAAGTGTGACAGTGACGACTTCCGAACCCAAGTTAGGAATTAGGGTGTTCGACGCGCCGCGCCGAGGTTTTCCTTTAATCAATACAAATGTGACATGACATCACATAATTCACACGTTATCGTACAGATTTTTTTCCTGTATGGAATTAAAATTTTATGAAGTAACGATTTTTACAATTGGTAGTAGACTCGAAAGTCTCAGCATGAGAAAAACGTTATCATTATAGTTTCTAGTAACTAGTGTCTAGTGGTATTGTTTATATTATTGCTTTTTCGAACTTTATAACACTCTTAATGTTTTTATACTGTGTCTCTCTACTTCACTCGTTTACGACAACCATTTTGCTAGGGGTCTTTGAACGAGGTAGACCCGAACGGTGTCTGGAAGTTAAACATTGTTTGTTTAATAGAGCCTTCGTGTCCTCTTTCTCTACACGGACAGGAACTGTGGTAGAGAACTAATGAATATTTTGGATTATGTTATATTTCTGATACATTTATCAACATTCGTCCCGAAGGGTCCACCGTCATCACCATTTCTCGGGCGGACGGTCACGTCCTTTGTATTCTCTGAGCGCAAGCTTGGGACCTAGGGACCTCCTCCCGTACCGTTGGGTGAGGTCATAAGAACGGACCTCTTAGGGTACCTGTCTTCTCGGACCGTCCGATGTCACGTCCAGGTACCCCAGGTTTCTCAGACTGTGCTGACTTCGCTGAATCGTCCGTGTGTGCTTTTTTACCAATATTTATGTTACATTTACAATACATTTATCAACGAACTTTTCACTTCGTCAGCACAGGCTGAGAGAAACGCTGGGGCAAAATAGTCCGAGGAGGCAGGTACCCTAAAAGGTCCGTTATCATGACCTTACCCAACGGTAAAGGAAGAGGTCCCATAGAAGGGCTGGGTCCCTAGCTTGGGGCTAGAGGAGTAACATCTGTCTACGAAATGACAGACTTGGTGGTCCCTTCAGGAACGGTGTCCCGTTTAAGTTCAAAACGAAATCCTTGGAAATACCTTAAAAAAAGGCACTTATAAAAGGAAGAAACCTATGTCTTGATCTTCTATACTTCCCGGTTGACATACATGAGACTCGAAGGACTTTAATTAAGTGAAAGAGGATGGGGAAGGCTAAACCACTAATAGTGAGAGTAACGGGATATCTGGAACTATCGATCATCCAAATTAGTAAAAATTTCAAAAATTTTAGAAAAGTTACAAAATTAAAAATAAGGACGTTTCTACAAAACAAAACTGACATTAAAACTCTAATTATTATTCTTTATATATGTCGTAAACCAGAAACTGGAACAAGGACCGTGTCTCGAGGATTTTGGGATCCTTAAAGGACACTGCCCTCACTAATTTCCAGAAAACAATACAATTACTCCACCGAAACACTTCCGACGATTTCTACCCCCGACCAACGGTCTCTTCCGTTAGTGCACTAATCTCCCACCCTTGTAAGTTAGGGTGCGGAAGTAGGGACCCCTCTCCTCTCTCCGACCTCCCAAGTTAACAAGACAGTGAGTCAGTACAGGCTGAGACGTCGGGGTGACTGACGTCGTGAGGTCCGAAGGGACAGGAAGCGATAGAGGGCCTCAAACGAGTCTGAGTGCAGATAATTCAACCACTACGGTAGGAGACAGTGGGGGAAGAGGAGGACGGGAGTTAGAAAGGGTCGCAGTCCTAAAAAGGGTCACTCAGTTGAGAAGCTTAGTTCACCGGTTTCATAACCTCGAAGTCGAAGTCGTAGTCAGGAAGGTTACTTATAAGTCCCAACTAAAGGAAATCCTACCTGACCGAACTAGAGAAACGTCAGGTTCCCTGAGAGTTCTCAGAAGAGGTCGTGTTGTCAACCTTTCGTAGTTAAGGAGTCGCGAGTCGGAAGAAATACCAGGTTGAGTGTAGACATGTACTGATGACCTTTTTGGTATCGAAACTGACATACCTGAAAACAACCGTTTCACTACAGAGACGAAAAATTATGTGACAGACACAGACAGTATCGAAACGAAGGTTCCTCGTTCTCAGAATTAAAACACCAACGTCAGTGACATGCGTCACTAAAACCCTGGGAGACCCCTCCCCTCTCTCCGACCTCTCACTTAAGTTAATGGTCGCCGGTCACTAAATTAGGTAGTACGGATGTATTACTTTGGAGGTACGACGACGACGACGACGATTCAGTGAAGTCAGCACAGGCTGAGACACGCTGGGGTATCTGCCGTCGGGTGGTCCGAGGGGACAGGGACCCTAAGAGGTCCGTTCTTGTGACCTCACCCAACGGTAAAGGAAGAGGTTACGTACTTTCACTTTTCACTTTCACTTCAGCGAGTCAGAATAGGCTGAGAATCGTTAGGGTACCTGACGTCGAATGGTCCGAGGAGGTGGGTACCCTAAAAGGTCCGTTCTCATGACCTCACCCAACGGTGACGGAAGAGGCCTTTGGAGGTATTTGTGGGTTTTTTCTGACCAAAGTCTCTCAAAGGTCCAACCACACCTTCGAACACGGGAAAAGGGTATCGAATGGGATACGAGAGAGAAAGTAGACCGACAGAGATTCAATGTAGGAAAATATTATTTAGCCACTAGATCATTCATTTTACAAGAAAAACTCAAGACCCTCGGTGAGACCATTTAATTAACTTGGGATCCGTCCCCACCCCCTGTCCGCCCCCATAACCTCGGAGGTAAGATATCAGGACACCAGTCTTCACGTCCACTGTGGACCTAAATGTTAACAAAAGAATTCACCCCCCTCGGTCAGACGACTTTGACTCGGGAACCGGACACCCCGGACGAAGAGGTCCATCTACCACAGTCTTGACTCAACTTAACATCCTGGGTCGACCACTGTCTCTTAACGTCCCACTACACCCTTTTGTTTGTACGGAACACTAACCTCGGTCTTAACATGACAGGTCGGGTAATGAGATAATTCTTGATGGCTTAGACCAAGGATCTGTCTTGGCACCTCGAAGATACTTAAGAGGGAAGTGTGACCGGTAAGAGTATAATATTTCGTTTTTCCGTCCCTTCTAAGTAGGACCTTTATGTCAAATTAATGTCAGACACTGACAGTGGTGTATGTGTCCCGTCCACTGAGGAGGACCCTACACCTCAGGCCTCTTCCACGAAACCTTGAGAAGAAGAACAAGAGACCCTTCGATTTCTCGACGTCCAAGTTGCCAAAAGACCCAGATAAATCTTCGTAATAAGATTCACGAAGTTCGCATCAATCGAGCAGCTTAAGAGTGTCGTCGGGAGCTCCTTCCATGCCATGGGGTGGGGTGGGGTCCACATGTCTACTCTCCGGGGTCCTGAACGACACTAAGCGTGTATTCCGATCATTCCGATCACTCTGGTCTCGTAGAGTCTGGAGAGTTTGAGTCTGTCAGGATATAGCCTATTTTATTGAAGGAGGATGCCAGAAATAGAGTCTATTCTCGTAGTAGTAGAGAATTCTAAATCTGAATTTTGGTGACACAGAGAAGAGAGGAAGGGCGATTGGTATTTGTCAGGGAAAGAGAAAAGATGGATACGGAGAGTTTGACCAGAAAAGAGTGACGGTTCAAGTTCGGAAAAAAAAAAAAATTGAAGGTGTAATCATCACTCGTAAGAAAAAAAAAAAAAAAAACCGTAATCACAGTTAAATTCTTGTTATATGTACAAATATTCGACAGAAAAGGGTGTTCTCCTTTTTTTTTTTGGGTGATAGAAGAGGGTCTACCAACCTTGTACCGAGTTCGGACGAGAACTAATACGGTCCTCGAAGGAGTGACGGAGACGAGGAAGGGAGGAGGGGGGAGATGGGTTGGGAAATGTCTAGACGGTCTCAAAAGAAGAAGTCTCAGGATCACACGGTGAAGGGACGAGTCTTTGGAGACTGTGGAGGGTAACGAAGGTTCCAGGAAGGACTGGATCGAACGACGAGGGGTGGTAAGGGGTGGGGCGAACACGCGGAACGGGGGACGGAGCACACAGGTCAAGGAAGGACCGTGAAAAGCGGAGAGGCGACGTGACGCGTCATGAGACTTGTCTGAGTCTGAAGCAAAAAGAGGTGGAGACAAGGAAGAAAAGTGTCACAAAGGAGGGATACTTTACAAGGAGGAGACACAAGGGTGGAGAGTCTAGGGATGGTCTTGGATGTGCGTCTGTGTTCGTTGTGGACGTGCGAGGTTACGTCGGACGCTACACAGGTGAAACCGGGTCGGCACCATGGGTCCATAAACCAGTCTAGGTTAGATCCGCAACGACTCTTCTATGAAAAGTCCACTCTTATTGAAAATTCAGCCATCTGAAACTTATTTCGTCTATTAGTAGCGGGTATTACATGTACGTACGCACGGACGAAACCAGCACAGACTGAGAAACGCTGGGATACCTGACATCGGACGGTCTTCTTCCGAAAACGTTGTCGTCGGGGAGAGACCCACAGGTCGGAGAGTCAGGTGGGACGTATAAAGTTTGAAGACTCGTGGGTGTAGTGTACTCGGTTAAGAAATTTTAGATAGAGAACTATCTATCTTTCTGCATAGTTATTTTTTCTGTGTATGTGTCTTGGAATAACCAAGAGACAAAGAAACTCTTGAGACGGACGAGACACGAGTGTCAAAGACGGACGAGACACGAGGGCGTCGGGAAAGAGACAAAGGTAACGAAGGACAGAACGCATTGTATGTATGTACACATGCGTCCAGTCATGGAGGTACCCATGTACAGGTGACTCCCGTCTCTGTGAAAGAAAAGACGTCTAGAGGTATCTTGGGTCACGGAGCATTTCTAGAACGAAGTGGGTCTTTTCTGTACGGGGTTTCGTTTGTGTCCTCTTGACCCCTTTACTTCCCGAACTTATCCCGTTTCCCCTTTATTGGTTGGGGCTTTCCTTTGTGTGCCCGGCTTCCAATATTGGAATTCTGAGGAGTCCCGGTCTGTCCGGATCACCTACTTCCTTCTGTCGGTCTGTATCACCCCCTGTACCACTTTGACCTCCCCGTTGAGGTACGTCCCGGATGATTAATAAAGGGATCTCCTTACGTCCGGGTCCCCACGGTCCAAAAAGGTCTCTCCGATCGGTAGGTCTGAAAACACACTTTACGGGGTCAGAATGTCACAGACGGATCTTCCAAAGTCCGACAACCATGACAAAATTAAAAATTCGGACTAAGGAGAACGGAGTGTCTACAAGCTTTATGGGTAAAGACACGCAACGTTTAATTTGACTTTTTAGACATTTGGGAAATATACTTAAGTCAACACGGTCGTCTGGTGGGTAGACACAGGAGATGACGTCCAATCAAACGACAAAACGTTTTGAACGTCTAATTTACTTCGAAACACCGATATATGGAAGAGAACTTATTATTAACCTAATCAATTCACAATGAAACCCTGCTTTTATCTTTTTTCCGTCGTTACGACAAAGAAGGTGTTCTTAACGAGATACTTTCCTTTTTACAACGTCGAGTGACTGACGGTGGGTGAGGAAGGAGAGACCTTACAAAAACATAGAAAGTATACAATGGAAAACGTGTTGAACTAGAACTTATCTTCCTATAATTAATATGACGTGTTTGGTTTGAGACTGAGGTTCGTATATGTACAGGGAGAAACGTCGAAACTTCTTCAGACATACACACACATTGTCCCGTGTTAAACATGAGTCGCAGACTCTCTCTCTCTAGATTTATGATCGTGGTACCTCTATCGAGACAGAAACGAAGGTTTTTACAAGTCGGAGATAAAACTTACTTCGTTGATACTGAGGGAACGTCGACCCTTGTTCAATGAAGTGGTAAGAAGCGGAGTCAAAGGAGTAACTATTTTATTCTTATTACTCTGGGTAGAGGATTCATAGTACATACCCACTATCCTTTAATAAAATAGACCGACCTCCTTCTTTTGATGTCTCTCCCTTTTTATAGTTTAGTTTAATAATAAAATTAGTAAGACGATGGTTCGGTTTGAACCCAGATGAGGGGACTCATGTCATTTCGGTTAGATGACTGTTGGTCCAACAGTACTTCCTTTTCACACCATAAATAATATTCCGAAATATGTTCAGTAGACCCGGTCGATCACGACTTTTTTGGGGTTGACCCAAAGTCTTTGAAAGAAAAAATTGAAACAAAATAATACCTTTTAAAGTTTGTATGTGATCACATTATTTAAGGGTACCCCCTAATCGGAACTCTTAATAGTTGTGTTCCGGTTAGAGTAGAGTAGATAGAGTAAGAGAACAGGGAAGAAGTAAATAAATGAAAGTTAACCTCCTATCAACGAAATGTTATAAAATAACCAAAGACGGTATAGATAACAAAAAATTGTCATCCAGGAAAACAAACAATAAATAAAATTTATCGTCACACACGTACAGTCAGGGTTTGAGATTAATAGGGAGGGGTGGTCCATTGATATTTTATCAAGAGATCCGGATACTCAGACAAAACAAAACATTTATTCGAGTAAACATACCGACCAAAAAAAAAGAAGAATCTAAGGGGTATATTCACTATAGTATTCCATAAAGAGAAAAAGACAGAATGAAGTGAGTCAAACTTTGTCCTTTCATAAAAATTTCCTGTCAACTCCCTCCATCAAAAGCTCCAGACATTAGTAGAATACGTCTCAAGAGACTAACCGACTACCACTCCATCGTCCCCCTACAGTGTCCTCAATTGTAGTTAGGAATCCGAGGTCATCCGGACCTCCGATACACGAGTCCCAGTCATCTATTGTACTACGGTACACCACCTCTCAAAAGTGTAGACATTTTGTTGAGTCTATGACAATAGACCCATAGTGGAAGGTTTCCGGGGTAGAGGAGACCTCTCCTCGGATTTCGATTCCTATGTCCCCTCCCCGGACGGGGTCCTTACGGGGTATTCCAGGACAACCAATACTAAGTTTTCTACAAATAACTTGTGGTACTATTCTCGACCTACACTCCCCCACCGTTCAAATTTTGTACCGGAGACGGATACATACTGACTCAGGGAAACGACCAGTGGACTTTGATAGTGTTGTAACAATTAGTCGATGTGGGGTTATGTTTTATTTTTCTTTCTTTCTTATGATCTAAGTTTTTACCGAAGACGTTAGTATCTTGACCCCTCTGTTCTGTATATGTGTTTTTCACTAATTGGGTTGTACTCCGTTATACACCATTTACGGAAGATCTGACACTCGAGGAGATGACGACCCGGACGCAAAACAAACAGAACAATTTACACCTGGTTTACTTACTCAGGTCCCGTTTGACCGCCCGATATCAGGTACTCTAGCATTCCCCAACCTGTAACCTGCTCTGACTTACTGATTGTGAAAGAAAACACTGGGGTACCTGACATCGGGCGGTCCGAGAAGGCAGGTACCCTAAGAGGTTCGTTCTCATGACCTCACCCCACGGTAAAGGAAGAGGTCCCCTAGAAGGGTTGGGTCCCTAGCTTGGGTCCAGAGGGTGTAACGTCCGTCTACGAAATTGGAGACTCGGTGGTTGTCATGTTATCGAGAAGATTCTTCCTTCTGTGGACCCACCCGATCTTTCAAGGTCTTCGGAAGTTTCAACGTCGAACTCAGTTTGGACCTCTATACCAATCCTGAGTCTATACCAATCCTAGTCTCTCCTCCCCTTTCCGCAAAGACCACCCCCATCGACACCCCTACTCCCTCTTCTTTTTTCGATCATATACCTTTGAACACCCGCCCCACCCCATCTTTACCGGTCCCTTAAAAAACTTTGTCACTCAAAATCTTTGTTACCAACCTCCCCTGTTAAACTAGCAAATAGTTGTTTTGTTTCGTCCTTATGTCACCACTTATTCGTTCTGAGGGCAGGAACTGCAGTACCTCAACCGGTAGGTAACTGATACCACAAATTCAAATCTGTTTACCCCCTCTGATTTTCCATTCTTCTTTTTTTTCATCCAACTTCGACTAATACCTTTTACTTCATAAACCTGAAATAAAACATTCGTCACCCCTCGTTGATTTTTAAAGATTCGTCTCTCACTGTCCTCCTTGACAACGTAAACTCTACATTTAGATCACAACAAAAGAATCGAATACGACGATAGTGTCTTACGGTGTTCTGACCCACCGAATACTTGTTGTCTGAAGACAACAAGAACATTACAAGACGAAAGACGAAGTACCTTCTCTGGAAGAATGGTACAGAAGTGTTCCATCCTCTCTGCTCCCTCGAGAGTCCAGAGAATATTTCCGTGACTAGGGTAAGAACTCCCGAGGTGGGGATCCTGGATTGGTGGAGGATTACGGTCGTGTAACCCCTAATCCGAAGTTGTGTACTTAAACCCTCCTGTGTTTGAAAGTCAGATCTCATATGTCCTACCCAACCCCGTCCCCCGTCTCTTCGACTTCGACCTATACAGTTCACAGGGGTGTGGTTTGACTTCATCCTTATCCTTCTTTCCCTCTTATATTCCCTCGTTGCAGTGGTTCCCTCTTAAATGTCTTACTTCAGGACTAATCTGTATTCTTGTCTTTCGTAAGAGTGTAAAAGTCGGAGTTCATAAACAATATTACTATTAAACTAGTTCGAAAGATAAATTTTCTAAGAACTGGATTTGGTGACCAAGGTAGAAAAAAAAAAAAATTATTCTAAAAAGAAAACAAAACACACAAACCGGAACGGACGAGACGTATCGACAGATACCCCAGCGTGTCTCAGCCTGTGCTGACTTCGTTAAATCGTCGTCGTCGTCGATACGTGTCGAGGGACTTGTCCCTGGTCCCTAGTTTGGGAACGGGGGACGTCACCTTCGTGACCTTCGACTCGGAAGTGGTGACCTGGTGGTCCCTTAAGGTTCAAACTAGGAGAAAAGAGTGAATTCTTAGGGATTTCACAATCGCAATCAGTGAATCAGTACAGGTTGAGAAACACTGGGGTACCTGACAGGCGGTTCGAGGAGACAGGTACCCTAAGAGGTCCGTTCTTATGATCTCACCCAACGGTAAGGGAAGAGGTCCTCTAGAAGGATTGGAACCCTAGCTTGGGACCAGAGGGCGTAACGTCCGTCTAAGAAATGACAGACTCGGTGGTCCCTTCGGGGATTCTTAGGGATCCAAGGAGGGTTTACACAGCGACCTGTATGAGAAGATCCAGGGACCCCTCCCTTGTAGTATGAAATGAGCCTTATATCCGGTGACGTATTATTTAGAACAGAACGGAAGAAACTTCTCAGTCACGTTTTACTCCGTCGAACAGTACACTCAGGTCAGGAAATTCGAAGAACCCACTACAACGATATAATTCTGGTTCCTGACAATACGTTGTTCTGGGTCGATGTGGAAAGGAACTACGGCCTTGAAGAATCACTTCTGGTGGACAACTTGATTGTCCACAGTAAAATAAAAACTTTTTACTACTGTAGGTCCCCACTTAAGAGGTAATTAGAGTATTCTAGAGTCAACCTCATAATTAGTCACCCCCTACACCTTTCTTATAAGATCTTTTACTTACTCACCATTAAAAGTACTCTTCTTATCCACCTTTACAAAAATGTTTTATATGGTACCGGATACATATCGATTTTATTATGATCCCAAAGTTGAGTGGGTATTGACTGTCAGGAACTCTTCGACACACTTTTCTCCGTTCGTTCCTAGCCGGAAGGGTGGACGAGGTCAGTCTCGTTCACGAGATAGAACCCGAGGGTGTTGGACGAAAGGTAGGGAATGGTGTAAGGTATCTTCCGTGCACGAGGTACAGGGACAGGAACGATCTAATACCTGTGGATTTCCGTTGACACGAAATAAGGAAAAGTGTAGTGATCCTGGACTGAGACTTGGACTTTGTATCATTCACAAATTATTTTTGTGACCTACTTACCTACCTACCCGTCTGTCTACCTACTGTATACATGTACGGGAATAAACCGTACCTTATGTCCCATCCGACCCTCTAGTGATATATATAAAAAAATTGAAATTTTACTTTGGTGCAGTTTTAAAGCTTGAAATAAGACGGTTTCTGGGACCATTCTTCTTCTTTTCTGTTCAATTGTTGACCTTCTTTTATAAACGTTTAGTATGTAGAATGTTTCATGAACATAGACATTATATATTTCTTGAGAGGTAAAATTACTATTATTTATCATGTTAATCTTTTAACCGTTTTCTGTACTTGTCTATAAAGTGACTTCTCTCATATGTCTACCGTTTACTTGTGTACTTTTCAACAAGTTATAGTAATTGGTAATGTCTTTATGTGTAATTTTGGTGTCACTCTAGCATGGTATGTGGATAGTCTTACCGATTTTAAAAATTTTAAGACTGTTGTGGTCTACGACCTCTCCTACATTTCTTTACCTTAAAGAGGACACAACGACGACCTTTACATTTTACTACGTCGGTGGGACCTTTTGTCAACCCGTCCAGGAAAATTTTGATTTTTACCTAAATGGTATGTTGGATCGGGAACGTGAGTCCGTAAAAAGGGTCTTTTTTACTCTTGAATAAAAGTGTGTCTTTGAACAAATGTTTCCAAGTATCTGCGAAATAAACATCATCAGTTTCTGACTTTCGATGGGTTTACAGGAAGTCACCTACTGACCAAGTTGATACCATGTAGGTATGGTACTTGTGTGATATGGTATCTTGTTTGATAACATAATACCCGAGTTACAAAATACCTGAGTGTTTCAACTATCCGACTTTGGGATTAGGGAGGGACGAGGTCACACTACCACAAACCTCCACCACGGAAACCCTCCAATAATCCAAATCTACTCCAAACCTCCTACCCTGGGAGTAACACCCTAACCACGAGAAGATTTTTTCTCCTTCTCTACGGTCCCTCACGAACGTAAGCGAAAAGGAGGGAGAGGGAGGCAGGGGCAGTGGTAGGATTGTGGGTCTCCTTTCCAGTCCACTCCTGTGGCGTTCTTCCGTCGACAGACTTCGGTCTTTCTCCCGGAAGTGGTTCTTGGGTTAGATGGTATGGAACTAGAAACTGAAGGTCCGAGGTGATGATACCCTTTATGTAAAGACAACAAATTCGGTGGGTCAGACATCATGAGACAATGTCGGTGGACTCGACTGATTCTGTATAACATGTATAGTGTTGTTCTACCTGTATAGAAGTCCCTTAATACAACTCACCCCTTTTTTTAGGTCAGCGTTTTCTCATGTATGACATACTGAGACAAATATATTGAAATTACCTTATTGTATTAATATCTCTACCTCTTATCGAAGAATAACGGCCCCCAAGTCTACCCCCTCCACTCTCCTTACCCACATCGTTATTCTTTATTGGACTCCCTTTGAAAACCTCTACCATCTTGAGTCACAGAACTAACGTCACCACCGATGTGTTTCGATGTGTACACTATCGAAACGTGTCTCGAGGGGGGCGGGGGGTTGTGTGTGTGTGTGTTTACTCACGTACATTTTGGCTACTTTAGACTTATGTCAGATACATAACATGTAAAGGACTAAAATTAAAACATGATTCAACATGTTGAAGGACAGTTAGATATTAATAAAGTCTTAAATTTCAAAAATATATGATTTTGTATTATAACACTTAGTGTTATATGAAGTTGATTTTCTTAAAAATAGATTAATTTTTTTTCTAGGAAAAGATTTTTTTGGTCAATCGTAAAGACTAAACGTTGAAACAAAAAAAAGAAATACATGAGGGAGAGAAAATTTATGACGAAGAACGTAGTACTAAACACTCTTGAAACTCCGTCAATTTTATATAGATCTCCGAAGTTTCACTTTCACTTCAGCGAGTCAGTACAGGCTGAGAAAAGCTGGGGTACCTGACATCGGGTGGTCCAGGAGGTAGGTACCCTAAGAGGTCCGTTCTTATGACCTCTTACAACGGTAAAGGAAGAGGTCCCTTAGAAGGACTGGGTCCCTAGTTTGGGTCCAGAGGACGTAACGTCCGTCTACGAAATTGAAGACTCGGTGGTCCCTTCGGGCCTCCGAAGTTTCCACGGAAATTTCAACATTAGGAAAACAATAACAAAACACCACCATTGTCACCTTCAGCTAAAGAAAGAAAAAACTAAAGAAAATCTCCGGGTTGCGGTTAGGGGAGGAAAGGAAAGAAGGACCAATCACTTTAGTAATAGTGGAAGGAAGAACCATTTGAGACGACTTTTTACAACCGACTTCACGAAAGACTACTAGGACCTTCTACTAATCTCTCACAGGTCTCTACATTTAATCAGTCACTGTATGTACACTTGAAAGGAAAACAATAAAGGGGGTTCCCAAATAACCTGTTAGTATAAGAAGTTAATCGGATTGAAATTATCGTCCGACCCGAGGAACCACCAATTAATTGGTAGTGTTTGATGACAATAAAGAACTGGAGTAGTGTTCCTGTTGACCTCCTGACAGAACAGGTAAGTCCGGCGACATTGTTTTATGAGTCTGACTCATAGACTCTGACCCACTGAGTCTTTGTTGTCTGTAACTAAAGAGTGTCAAGACCCCCGACCTTCAGGTTCTAGTTCTACGACCGTCTAAGTCACAAACCACTCTTGGGTAAAGGATCCAGGATCTACTAGTAGACGAAGACACCGGAGTAAACTGTACTCCCCGAACCCTCGAGAGACCCGAGAGGAAATGATATTCCTGTGATTAGGATAAGTGACACCGCGACGGGAGTACTGGATTAGTGGAGCTTTTTTCCGGTGTGGAGGATTAAAGTAGTGGAACCCTTAACCCTAAAGTTATAATCCTTCTTGTAAAGAGAGTCCAGGAGGTCCCTGGGGCGTCCCCAACCTACCACTTCGTCTCTCTTTTCTTCCCGTTCCGGGGAGTCCCTTTTATAAAGAACTCTTTCTAGACCCTCAGACACCGATATCCCCACCCCAGTCCGGAGAAGACAAGACGAAGGTGAAAGGGACGGTAACCGGTGACCCGGAACCCAGACGTGACGAATATAGAAGGGGTACGGGAAGTCCTGGGTTCTCTTTGGTCGACAGTGTCAGGTCAAATGTTCGTGGAAACAGTGAAGACTCAGGGAGAAGACACGTTCTGAGGAACCGCCACGACTGGTATCCCAAATACGGTGTGTCCAAAAAAAATTGTAAAAAAAATTCAAAAATTTTTTAAATAAATAAAAATTAACTTCCTATTAACGAAATGTCACAACCAAACTAAGAACAATTTCTAAAAAAAAACTGTACCTGGTAAAAATTTCACAACTAATTTAAACAATGTTATTACGAAGACAAAATACAAAACCCAAAAAACCGGTGCTCCGTCCACCCTAGAATCAAGGGACTGGGTCCTAGGTTGGGCATGGAGGACGTAGTCTTCCGCTGCAGAATTGATGGCCTGGCAGTCCTAAAACTTGTTTCGGAAGGTTGTGTGTTGTTTCTAAACAATGTAGGAGACTCTAGTTTGGTCATTTTCTAGTCTTTATAAACCAGAACTATATGTGCTACAGGTATTTGAGACCTTTGTTTCTACGAAAAAAAAAAATTGGACTACTATAGGACTACTGTAAGATATGAAAACGGGGAAAGGTAAGACCTACTGATGGGACATATCAATCGATCCTACACTGAGTCAATGTGGTACTTACCTCGACAAAAGTCAGGCCGATAAATATCATAGAGACACCCAATGGACTGAGGTTCGATGAGTCAAAGTCCTGAAGATTCAGTATCTAAGTAAGTAATCCGTCTGTAAAAACTCATGGTAGACACAAAGTACTGTCGTAAGGTCCTTCTTCCTTCTTTCGTTAAGGGGAACTAATAGATGGGACACCCCCTGTGACTGGGGACCTGTTTAAGAAACACAGAATAGTCGAGATAATTGTATTAATTGTACAAAGCAAGGAAGAAGACTCTCCTCCCTTAACTACTCCGACCCTAGAGAGATAGTCGAGTTACTGACACAACAGGACTGACGGAAAGACACACATTAACAAGTCGTAACTCAGATGGTCGGATCAGTAGTAGTTGTTGTTGTTAGGATACTTTTGAGTCGTTCTTTTGCTGACGAGACGATTTCAGCAAAACGTCCGTCTCACGGGTCTAACAGAAAGAAATGACTCAAGAAATTCGGTCAGAGACTTTTTGTGGACATGACACAAGACACAGAGGTCTTCCTGGGTCAAGAATCTTTCTCTAGGACCTCTTTGTACTAAAATTGATTCTCGTCACTTTACCATCGTTGGCCTTCGACAAAAAGGCCAGTCGAGACCTTGTAACCGGGTGTCAATGAAGGGCCCGAGGTGGTCTTACGATGGTCATCGATTACAATGGAAATAAATAAGTTCTCCGAGTACTAACAATAATGAATTGAATAAAAGGAATTAACATTAGCGTTTTGAAGGTTGGATCGTTTCCCCCGGGTGTTCATTCTAGGTTCTTCTTTGATTAACTCCAGATTTTCGACTCCATATCCCTGAAGGGACTACCAGGTGACCGATTCTGAGACACAAGGGTTACGTCCCCCGGACCCAAGTTAGGGACCAATCCCTTCATCTAGGGTGTACGAGAATTGATTTCTAGGGTGTAAGACTTTGATTCTGGGTCTTGACGGTTTAGTTATAAAAAAAAATTTTCTTTTATTTTTACGTATAGAATTTTTTAAAAAAATCATTTTCGACTTCATATTTACGACCCCTCTAAGAACTACAAGGGAACACGACTCGTACGTCTTCCTACTTAGTCGTGTAGGAGTACCCTCGTCTGTCATCAAACCTTGACTTTAAAACCACGTGAATCCTTTGATCCCGAATTAGACCCACGATCAATACATGACAATATATTTTCTGTGGGGTCCCTGAAGGGACCGTCAGGTCACCAATTCTGAGATACGAAGGTCACGTCCCCCGTACCCAAGGTATAGACCAACCCTCTAATTCTAGGACGTACGGTGAGTCACACCGGTTTTAATTTATTTATTTTATTGGGATACCTGGTATCAGACGGTCCGAGGAGACAGGTACCCTAAGAGGTCCGTTCTTATGGTCCCACCCAACGACACGGGAGGAAGTCCCCTAGAAGGGTTGGGCCCCTAGCTTGGGATCAGAGTCCGTAGACGAAACCGTCCGTCCAAGAAATGGTGATCGGTGTGTCAAGACTCCCTACTATTTTTTCCGAGTCGACACGCCACGAAGAAACTCCAAGACTCAAACCAACTTCAGTTTACCACGTGTTCCGACCTGAATAGACTTAGAAGAAGTGAGAGCAGACCGGGGACCCAATCTCACCGACCTTTCGTTGACACCCGAAGGAATGTCGTACCGTCAGAGGTTCCTGAACCCGAAGAACTTCGGTCGTACCGTCGGTTTCGTGCACAAGGTTCTCGGGGTCCACCATCGACGTTCCGAGGAATCTTGGATCGGAGTCTTCGGTGTGTCACAGTAAGGTGTGACAAGACAATCGATTTTTTGTTCAAGGTCCCAGTTAGTCCCAGGTCCTCGTACTTATGGTCAGGAAACATCTTGGTACCTGGTCCGTCCTCCTCCAAAGTTTGTGGTGATAATTTCGTCCTGAACTCCTTCAAAGTTTGTGGTCATAATTTCGTCCTGAAGGCACGCTCATACACTCACCACCCTATGTGTACCACGGACCGTGCGGAAAGGGTTGTGGTCCATGTCTTGGGTTCGAGAGTCCGAGCCTCCTCGGTAAGACGTCCGGTCCTGTGACCGTCTGGGTTCGAAAGAAATGGAAGTGGTAAGAAAAACGAGTGGTGACAGACAGTGGTACGGTTCGTTTCATTAAGGTGGAGTCTGATAGAAAAAAGTGAAAACAGGAGGAAGTGGAAAAGGAGTCTCGAAGAAAGGTTGATCGTCCATCAATCAAGTTATTATAGAGAGGGAGAAAATTAAGGCACATGATCGGGTTCGGGGCGGATTGGTACCGACTACAATTTGGTCCCTCGAAAATCCCGACCCCAACATAACGTTTTTCCGGTATGTAACACTTGATTTTAATCTGGTTTTCATGGTCACTGAAGTTCAGGAATTTGAGAAACTTTCATAAGTCTTCATGGATAAATTTAGAAGGATTTTCAATTACCGAAGAAAAGATGAAAGATAATTCACAAAAAAAAATTCATGATCACTAAACCTACTTATTTTGGACAGAATAAAAGACAAGACTTTAACAAAAAGGAAACAAAGAAATTTTTAATAAAAACATCTTACTGTCAAACAAAGGATGATTCAAAATTAATATTCTATACCCATAAAGTCGGTATTATATTGTATATATCTTAAAACTCCAGATCGGATCTTTAGATTGTTGGTAAAATTTGTAATGACAAAAGGAGACCCTTTTTCGTAAGGTTCGAACTTTGGTGTTTGAAGTCGTACCGTAAAACACCTGTGCGGGGTAAACAAAGACTGAAGACGGATAAGTAAGAGAAGAAAGGTACCTCTATATAGTACTTGAACCTAAACCAACATAATGTAATTCTTTGACTTTTCGCTTCAGCTACCCCTTTCAAAGTTTTATAAGACACAGAAGTACGGTACGACAGTGGTAGACACCTTTAGAAATCGGAATGACATTTTGGTCTCTTTACGTCCGTAAAGGGAAATCCTTGTTAAAAGGTAAATTTGTTTGACGACCTTAGGTCACCAATTCTGAGACGTGAAGGTGACGCCCAAGGTAAGGTGTAGGGTGTACGGGGTGTTGCACCGGTTTTTTGTGGTGGTTTTTTGGCTACCAACTGTAACGACCGGTCAAAATGTTGTCATGACAGACCCGACCACTGAGACCCCAGTGAAAGGTGTAAATAGACGAAAGGGAGTCGACACGGAAAATTCGACGATCATGGGTTTCTAACTCTTCTGTCACCGTTGTCAAATTGATTTTCGTTTTAGGAAGGTTGCCCGGGATTGTGTTTCAAGAAGTATGTAATCATAAGACCATTTGTCCGATTACTGAATATCGGGAGATCGATCTGTTTTACACCTAAAAGTTGTTTACAATAATAAAGTGTTTCTCTTAGTGGGACCCGTTAGGATCTCTTTAATCTTTATCCTAAAGTCGATCGGTGTCAAAAGACCTTAGGGTCGTACAGACAAGGTATTTTATTCTTTACGGAAATACGTCTACAAACAATTAATACCCACCAAAAAATAAATCTGTACGAGTAAAAAAGGGGAACTTAATAATTTAATAGCCCCGTACGGTCTCCCTGAAACCCTATTCGGTGTTAAACACATAAATATTAACTTCATAACAACTGAGTGTTATAACATAATCAAAGTCCATATGTTGTTTATGTGTCTTCTTGATATGTTTTTTCTAGAAGTGCTGGGTCTATTGGTGTTACCACACTAGTGAGTAGATCTCGGTCTGTAGGACCTTATTCTTCAATTCACCCGGAGTAGTGATACTTGTGTCAATCAACTGGACTACTTTAAGGTCAACTCGATAAAGTTTAGGACTTTCTACTACGACACTTTCACGACGTGAGTTATACGGTCGTTTAAACCTTTTGTTTCGTGACCAGTGTCCTGACCTTTTTCAGTCAAAAGTAAGGTTGGGGTTTCTTTCCGTTACGGTTTCTTACGAGTTTAATGGTGTATTAACGTGAGTAGAGTGTGTTATCGTTTCATTACGAGTTGTAGAGGTTCACTCCGAAGTTATTATGGACTTGACACTTTAAGGTTTACAAGTCCGACCTAAATCTTTTCCGTCTCCTTGGTCTCTAGTTTAACGGTTGTAGGCAACCTAGTAGTTTTTTTTGGTCTCTCAAGGACTTTTTGTAGATGAAGACGAAATAACTGATACGGTTTCGGAAACTGACACACCTAGTGTTGTTTGACACCTTTTAAGACTTTCTCTACCTTTGTGGTCTGGTGGACTGGACGGAGGACTCTTTAGACATACGTCCAGTTCTTCGTTGTCAATCTTGACCTGTACCTTGTTGTCTGACCAAGGTTTAGCCCTTTCCTCATGAGTTCAGGCATATAATAGTGGGACGAATAAATTGAATATACGTCTCATGTAGTACGCTTTACGACCCGACCTACTTCGTGTTCGACCCTAATTCTAAGGACCCTCTTTATAGTTATTGAAGTCTATGTGTCTACTATGGTGGGAATACCGTCTTTCACTTCTCCGTGATTTCTCGGAGAACTACTTTCACTTTCTCCTCTCACTTTTTCGACCGAATTTTGAGTTGTAAGTCTTTTCCTTCTAGTACCGTAGGTCAGGGTAGTGAAGTACCGTTTATCTACCCCTTTGTTACCTTTGTCACTGTCTGAAATAAAAGAACCCGAGGTTTTAGTGACGTCTACCATTGACGTCGGTACTTTAATTTTCTACGAACGAGGAACCTTCTTTTCGATACTGGTTGGATCTGTCGTATAATTTTTCGTCTCTGTAATGAAACGGTTGTTTTCAGACAGATGAGTTCCGATACCAAAAAGGTCACCAGTACATACCTACACTCAGAACCTGATATTTCTCCCGACTCGTGGCTTCTTAACTACGAAAGCTTGACACCACAACCTCTTCTGAGAACTCTCAGGGAACCTGACGTTCTTCTAGGTTGGGTAGGTAGGATTTCCTTTAGTCAGGACTTATAAGTAATCTTCCTGACTACGACTTCGACTTTACGATTCTTGACTGAGTAACCTTTTCGGGGACTACGACCCTTTCTAACTTCCGCCCTCTTCCCCTACTATCTACTAATCTACAAACCTACCGTAGTGGTTGAACTACCTGTACTCAAACTCGTTCGAGACCCTCAACCACTACCTGTTCCTTTGGACCGTACGACGTCAGGTACCCCAACGTTTCTCAGTCTGTACTGACTCACTGACTTGACTTGATTTGACTATGTTGTATCATTAAACTATAAAAACATCTAATATGACGTATGTTTCGAAAATATTTTATAACCGATATAAGAGACATGATATATAATGTAGAAACATTAAATAAAATATGGATCATTAAATTAGGGGAAGTGGACAAAATGGGAAGGGGGGTGTGGGAAGCGAGTAGTCATTGGTGATGAAACAATAGACATAGACATACGGACAAAGACAAGACAAGATAAACAAATAAAAAGTCTAAGGTGACTATTCACTTTTTATGTCATAGACAGAAAGAGACAGACTGAATAAAGTGATTCGTATTATGGGAGACCCAGGTAGGTACAACAGTGTTTACCGTTCTAAAGTAAAAAACACACCGACTCATTATAAGGTGACATATATGTATGGTGTATTTGTATGATACAGAAGAAATAGGTAAGTAGACAACTACCTGTGAATCCAACGAAGGTAGGGAACCGTTAACATTTATTACGACGATATTTGTAACCCCACGTACATAGGAAAACTTAATCAGAAAACGAAAAGAAGACTACTTATGGGTCCTCACCTAACAACCGAGTATACCATCGAGATAAAAATTAAAAAACTTCTTAGAGGTATGACAGAAGGTATCGCCCACATGGTCAAATGTAAGGGTGTCACGCGATCCCCAGGAAAAAGAGGGGTAGGACCGGTTGTGAATGATAAAGAACGGAAAAACTGTTATCGGTACGACTGTTCATCCTCCGTTGTAGAGTAATACCAAAACTAAATGTAAAGGGACTACTAATCACTACAACTCATAGAAAAGAACACGGACAACCGGTGCACATACAGAAGAAACCTTTTTACGGATAAGTCGAGGAGACAGGTAGAAAATTAGTTCAACAAAAGAAAAACCTTTAACTCAACATACTCAATATATATAGATAAAAAAGAGAACAGTTCATCAAAATAAATAGATAACCTCCTATTAACGAAAGGTTACAACACAAAGACGACATTTTGTTACACTTAGTCGAGATTCATGTGTATATAGGAGAGGGAGGACTCAGAGGGAAGGGGGGGGTGTAGGATGGGGACCCAGTAGTGTCTCGTAGGTCGACCCAAGGGACACGATATGTCACCGAAGACCGATCGATCGATAGAATGTGGAAATATATAAAAAATATAATTGGAGAATAGTCTACTTATCAAACATTTATAGAAGAGGGTAAGGCATCCAACAGAAAAGTAAAACAACCACCAAAGGAAACGACACATTTTCGAAAATTCAAACAGAAAGGGTAAGCAAATGAAAACGAAAACAACAGGAACGGCCTCCTCTGTCTAGTTTTTTTATGACGATTTTAGTTACAGTTCCTCGTACCACGGATACAAGAGAAGATCCTCAAAATACTAAAGTCCAGAATACAAATACGAAAACTAGGTAAAACTCAAATAAAAATATATACCACACTCTTTTACAAGATTAAAGAAAATGTACCTCGACAGGCCAAAAGGGTCGTGGTAAATAACTTCTCTGACAGCAAGGGGGTAACATGTAAGAACGGAGGAAACAGTATCCAATTGACTGGGATGCACATACCCAAATAAAGACCCATTCGGTATTAAGAATTTGAGATTGTTCTGTATCTTTAAAACTGAATTCGGTCCCTACTCTCCTCTCTTAGAAAAAGAAAATACCGGTGCGGTTCACCGTACGCCCTAGAATCAAGGTCCCTAGCTTGAGTACGTGGGAGGTCACCTTCGACTCAGGATTAGGGACTTCGTGGTCTCTCACTCTCCTCCCTTAGAAAAATTTCTCTGTGGTTTATAAATAAACAGTGGTGAGTTAGAGTACTTGAGATTAGTGACGGACTTTTAATTAGACAGTGGTACAGTCCAGAGGATTTGCCCATTTCTTTTCGTCTCAGTAGAAGATAACTTATCGTAGACAGTCTCCCAACGGTTTTGAGACCTTTCTAAAGAGTCCGTTACAATTGACACGTTAGGTGTCGATCTCGTGTTTGGTCGAAGGTGTTCTCTACGGTCATACTGGACTCTACATTATAAAGTTTGACGTTTATAGGGGAATGACACCTTCTTATTTAACGTCAGTTGGAAATACCTGTCGTTAAAACAGTTATAATTTGAGGAATTTATTTTCGTAAATATGGGAAAGCAAATCTTTAAGGTGAAGATCTTAACGTAATTTTATTTAGTTTCTACATAAAACTATTACATACATTCTTCTACAAATAGTGTTATAATAAATATTATCGTTTCTGTTCGTTTTCTTTGGTCACACTTTTTTATCCCGTGGGTTTCCTGACTCATGAGACTTCAGTAGATTCAGTAATTTCAAGATCTTTTTAGAAATTACAGGTATTATGAAATTCATCTTTCTTCGTCCAGTGTTTCCTCGTAGAACAGGTCTAAAACTCCCTACACATATGTGAAAAAACCGACACGACTCACCGAACACACTAGAATCAAGGGACTGGTCCCTAGCTTGACCCCGAGAACCGTCACTCTCGCACCTCGGGGTTAGTGACCTGACGGTCCCTTAAGGGTTTTCACTAAAATCTCAGAAGAAACACGGGTAGAATAAAAGGTTAAAATATCACGTGTATAGTCAATGTATATATTATATTAGTCCTTATTTGTATAATATTGTTTTATCACCAAGACATTCCGGGGAAACAAGAGGAAGAGACTTGAAAAGTAAACACAGTGTTTAGGGGAATGTTTAGACTCCTTTTAATATTTAAAAGAGGGGTCTTCACATTTATGGGTAGTAGTCTGAAGTAGCTTGTAAAGACCCCTAAATGGTGGATGTCCAACTATCCAAGGTTCAATTCTTGACAGGTGGGTCTCAGACTCGTCGAAGGTGGAACACCTAAATCAGTGAGGTCACCACGGCCCCAGAGGAGACAGTGAGGTTCTCGTACCTATACGGGTAGTCGGAGACACCTAAGTACCTGGGTGAAACTTCCACGGGATCCTATCGGAGTCCCGTTGTAGTTGTTGACTCTCCACACTCACCTCTTCTAGTGTCACAAGTCCTAGAGCGGACACCTCGGTCCCACGAATCTCATGTCGTAAGTCCGGTGAACTCACCGAAGGATTACTCGGGACCAGTGAACTACCAGGATCCGCTGACCCCTGATACATGAGACTACTGACGATAAATTTACGTCGATCGTACTAAGACTCAGAGACTTTTAATTATCGTTCCACAGTAGCAACTCTTTGGACTGAGACACTTTCTTATTTTACTACTCTCGTCTTTCAATACTGTGACCTTTTCGTGTCAGTGGCCCAAAGACAGTCTTCACTTCTCCCTGTGTCTCGAAGTCCGGTGTCAGAGTGCCCTGAAGTCTCCTTCTAGTGTGTGCACCCGGAGTGTGTGTCCGTATCCGACTCCGACTCCTTCGGACAATTCCGACCAAAGACGTCTGAACCTCAGTCTCGGGAAGTCTTTGGGAGGCTCCACCGATCGGACGTTACCAAGGTAGGTGGTTCTGGTGTTTGTGTACTCCGTCTCGATTCACCCTCCCGTATTGCTACCACTACGGGACGAGACCCGAACAATTAGACTCCTCGGACGTCCGTAGGCTCACCTTTACTGGTCGCCCGTAATCCTTTATCCCTCGCCCTCGATGACTCATCGGTCTACTGCACCGACGATTTTGTTTGTGTCATAATCCGACGTAAATATCGACGTATCATAAATCCGTCTCCGACAAACGGTCAGTCTAGAATCCGCCTCACTCGGAGTAACATAGTGATCGTCACCCCTCCCTTACCCGTATCAAAGTCTGACTGCAATCATTGGGTCGAATCTTGTCCAGACCCACACCACCCCCTATCCCCCACTCTTCCTACCATCCTCTTGACCTTCAACACCATATGTGTGATACTTTTTCATCTACAGTAACAAAAGGTCTTTTCCTTGCGACCCAACTTACGAATCACCCATTGGCTATACTTTTGCCTTGGGAGATGTCTCTGTGGTTTACTGTCATTGACACTTGAATGTCTGGCTCCAAGGTTTAACCGTATGCAGTAGTATATGTCCAAATGTTTTCTTTACCAAGGACCTGAGACCGCCAGTTCCTATCCTTTCCAGACTCTCACCCTTCATCTTTTATCTACTTCTCTAAACTCCATCTCCATCCATCATCAACGGTACAGACTCTGGGGTGGGTGGGGATTTTTACTCTCAAATATACCCCTTCCTACATACACCCTCCACTACGGAAAATTGGGTTTCGGGTTATTCCACAGGGAGACTCGGCCACAGGAGTGACGGAGAACTTTCGTCTCGGACTCTTTTCCCGAAACGCATCAAAAAACACACACACACATACACCTTAACAGGGTTCCCGAAGGAAACATCGAGTCTACCATTTCTTAGACGGATGTTACGTCCTCTGGACCCAAGGTAGGGACCCAGTTCTTTTAGGGGACCTCTTCCCGTACCGTTGGGTGAGGTCATAAGAACGGACCTCTTAGGGTACCTTTCTCTTCGGACCACCCGATGTCAGGTACCCCAGTGTTTCTCAATCTGTGTTGACTCGGCGATTGTGAAGGGTAACGGGGTTCCTTGTCCTTACTTCCGGTCTCCTCTCACTTTGCCCCTTCGTCCCTTGCGGTTAGGCTCAAGTAGTAATAACATCCCTTGGCCCCAGAGTATAGTGACCCCTGAAGGACTCCTCGGTGCATTTTTCACGGAGTCCTTACAGACAGACTCACTAGCTTTTTCCGTCATAAAAATTTTAAAAATAAGTCTGAGGTTCGGACTTATCTAACTCCCAACGTGAATCCCATAAACGTGTGTATGTCTTACAGTGTACATCTTACAACCCAAGGGAGTCGGAGGTGGGTCGGTGCTTCTTCGGGTCCGGGGTCCCTCTCTACGATCAAGTCGTCTCCCTGTACGACGATGGCCCCGGGGTCCCTGCCACAGTCGAGATATGGACTCTTTCGATGTCGTCCGACTTCTGACCCCAGAGAAGGGTGGGGCCTGTAGATTTCCCGTTTACTGTCCGAGTGACGGAGCCACTGATTCTGCCCTCTCGTGACGGTACAACCTAGTCGGATATGACACAACCCTCTTTCCAACAAACCCGTAAAGGAACCGGGACTTTCATCTGTCGCAGGAATACCTAACAGAGTCTAATGGGTTCTCCTGAAGACCCCACCCCTCATTCCTCTGGAGATGAATCTCTCTTCGACCCTCCATGACGGTAGCGTTACGGGTACTTGTGAGAGCTGCTTCTCTCTTAGTCGAGATCTATGGACGGTCCGGGTCTCTCCCTTGGTCCAGTTCTCTGTGGTGAGGAGGGGATGAGGTGGGAGGGGGACTCCTCGACCTCCACGTCTTCCCTTCCCCTTCACGTTCTACCTCTTTGTCTTTCCCTTCAGTCAGTGTGTCTGAATGACGACCTGCCAAAGTTAACCTTCGTCCGGACTCGACCCCCTCCCCTCTTCAATATTTCGTATAGGACCCGACCTATAAGATTAATACTTACTCTCCGACATAAACAATGAACCTTCCTGAGTTTCCGAGACACAATGGACTCTGACTCGACTTTTCATTATCCCAGGTAACCTTATAAATAGATCATTACCGTAAATGAATAAGTCACACAAACAGGCCTAAGAGATCTCCTTGTCTTGACTATCCTACACCCATATATATCTCTCTTTCCCTAAATAATATTCCTTAGTCGAGTACGATAACACCTCGGACTGTTCAGGGTTCCAGAACTCAGCTGTTCGACCTCTGAGTGTCTCGACTATTACATCAGGTCTGGTTCACTGTCATCAGAGTTCTGGTTCCTTCTCGGCTACAAAGTCAAGGTCAGACTTCCGCCCCCTTTTTTCTTTGTTACATGGTCAAGTTTCTGCCAGTCCACCCTCCGTAAGGGAGAAGTCATATAAGTCCGGAAGTTGACTAACCTTGTCCGGGTGGGTTACGTCCTTCCGTTAAACGAACCAGATGCCTAAGTTTACAATTGGAGTAAGGTTTTGTGGGAGTGTCCCCTTAAGGGACCGCCAGGTCACCAATCCTGAACCACGAAAGTGAGTGTCCCGGGTCCAAGCTAGGGACCAACTCCTTGTTTCTAGGATCTTCGACACGTCGTACCGACTTTTTTGTTTTGTTTGTTTTTTTTAGGGTTTCGTGGGAGTCTGTGTGAGTCTCATTACAAACTAGTTTATAGACCAGGGGACACCAGGTCAGTTCAACTGTATATTTTATTTGGTAGTGTACGTCCTCTATGTAAAATTTTAACATAAATAAACCGAGGTTACTCAGAGTCAACGTTGTGAGTCCTAGAAGTTGGAAGAAACGTCGTACATCTGAGAAGTCAACGTCGTACGTCTGAGAATCAACGTCGTACACCCTAGATTAAGGGTCTGGTCCCTATAGTTTGGGTCCGGAGGACGTAACCCTCAAACCTCAGAATCGGCGACCTAGTCGTCCCTTCAAGGGTGACTTACCCAAAAAATTCACTGAGTTATTTTCAATACAAAAGTAATATACGTTCAGTTCGTATCTGTCGTACGGTCAATGTGGGAATCTTGATCGAGTCCTGAAGGACACCCCGGATGACTTGGACTGAGACTAGGAACCAATGGGTCAGGGGAAGGTGGAAGGAGGAGACAGAACTCTGTAACAATCATCGAAGGACCGACAGTCAAACCCCGAGGTAGGAGACTTGACGTCCGTCGTGGGTATCAATATTGGGATTCCTTGAGTGGCAATGTACACCAGAACCCGCACTCACGAATCAGCACCACACACGAATCAACGAAGTCTGACTGAGAGACACTGGGATACCTGACATTGGGTGGTTCGAGGAGACAGGTACCCTAAGAGGTCCGTTCTTATGATCTCTCCCAACGGTACGGGAGGAGGTCCCCTAGAAGGGCTGGGTCCCTAGCTTGGGTCCAAAGGGCGTAACGTCCGCCTAAGAAATGGTAGACTCGGTGGTCCCTTCGGGTTCTTATGACCTCACCCATCGGATAGGGAAGAGGTCCCTTATAAGGACTGGGTCCTTAGCTTGGCCCCAGAGAACGTAACGTCCGTCTAAGAAATGGTCGACTCGATGGTCCCTTCGGGGAGGTAATACTCTCTACCTTCGTTTCATCTTACCCAACTCTCCTCGCACGGACCCTACTGGGTCTTTACGTGTACCACAGAACTGAGATAACGGTACTTAACCTGACTTACGACCACTCCGGTGGGACCCCCACTCCCCTGTCCGGTTATGTCATTTAGGGGATGGAAGTTTACTCAAGACAAAGTTCTCGGTCGAGTATTCAGGTTAAACAAGTAATTCAAGTTGTTTCAATCGGATCCGTGGGTTGATTGTGTTAGTCGATATATATCCTGACATGATATTATCCGAATATTATAAAAAGTGTGTTCATTATGTATTTTTTGTTTGTGCTTTTATTTTGTCAAAAATAAGAATGTCACGTCATGGAACTTTTCATGACATCATACCATGTTGTCGACCGTATATCCTCGACCGTAGCTCGCTTGTCCGGTTTTCTCAATGACTGACCTCTTCCCTCTCCTCCACCCTCTACCATCTCGACTTCTTAGTAGTCGTTGTCCTCTGCCTCCCGTTCGACGTTAGAGTGAGTACAAACTGTAGTAACCTGTACGTTCACGTGTAACCGCAGAAACTTTCAAACGTTGAACTTCCAAGTATACATCCCCTGAATGACATGGAGGATCTTTGTCACTGAGAAGAAGTCGGTTCTCGGTCGGATTGAGGGTGGGAAGGGACACGGAGAACGACCGAGCGAAGAGGGAAGAACACACACAATCAACGAGTCAGCATAGGCTGAGAAAAATTGGGGTACCTGACATGGGGCGATCCGAGGAGACAGGCACCCTAAAGGGTCCGTTTTTATGGTCTCACCCAACGGTAAAGGAAGAGATCAGACGTCTTAAAGGAAGCATGTTTGAGAGGTGAGGAGTAGTAGGGTCGAAGAGAAAAGAAAGAGAGGAAACGGTTCATCGACTATCGGATGGACGTCACTTGAACGACACCTGGTAGGAACTCAGTAGAGGAGAAGGACCACCCAAGGGACCTAAGTCAAGATACAATTTACACCACTCTGTTCCTTCCGTCGACCTGTATAGATACGTATACAAAAGTAAAATAAATAAAAATTATGTAATAATCAAAAATAACTCCATATCAACTAAATATTATATAATTAAAGTCCACATATCGTATCGCTAAGTCGTAAAAGTGTCTAATATGAGGGAACTTTCAATAATGTTCCATTATAACTTTGAAGGGTAAGAGACACGATATGTTATATAGGAACAACGAATAGATAAAGTATGTATCATCAAACATAGAGAGAGAAAACGACGCGTCCCAAAATCAGTGTCGTGCACCCTAGATCAAGGGACTGGTGCCTAGTTTAGGTCCGGGGAACGTAACCCTTGAGTCTTAGAATCGGTGACCTGGTGTCTTTTTTAAGGGTCATCAAACATAGAGAATTAGGGTATAGAGATTAAACAGGGAGGGTGGGAAGGAGAGGAGAAACTATTGGTGTTGAAACAAAAAATATAGATACTCAGACAAAGACAAAACAAAATACAAGTAAACATAATAAAAATTTTTAGATACACATTTACTATATTATAAACAGAAAGAGACATACTGAATAAAGTGTTTCGTATTGTAAGAGATCCAGGTAGGTACAACCACGTTTACGTCCTAAAGTAAAAGTAAAATTTTACGACTTTTAAAAAACACTTTTTAAAGTTGTATATGGGTTCGTCTCTTTTATGAGATTATTTTAGGAAACATGAGTTAGTGAATCAAAGTTTTTAATAGTAAAGTGTCGGTTAGAATATAGAATGTATCAAAACGCATGAAGGGGTGGGGGTCTTATGAAACTTCGTTTATGGTCTGTAGTATAGTAAAATAGATGTCTAAAGAGTTATACATAGAGATTCTAGATTCGTCAAAATATTTTCTTATATTAATGTTAATTTACTTATGAGAGGTATTGTTATTAATGAGGTATAATAGTTAATAGAATAAGTGTAAAGGGGTTAACAGAATTATGCTAAAATTATCAAACAAACTTAGCTCTACGTTTATTTAGGTATGTAACGTAAACCGATCATACAAAGAATTCAGACAATTAGATATCCAAATGAGAGGAGAGTAAAAAAAAAGAACATTAAAAAACAGTAACAACTTTTTTTTTTATTCTCAAAGGGTATTGGACTTGTAACGAATCACTTAGGGGTACCATACTAAAGTGTACAAGGAGACAGGAGACAGGGACATTTAACCATCAATCTCGATCCGGTCACGACAGGTTATCTTATAAAACGTCGATGTCTTTTAAGGATATAGACGTGATAGATTATACCATCGGTGATCGGTCGGTGTACGTTTAAAAATCAAGAACTCTACACCGGTCACACTAACTCCTTGACCTAAACATCAAAATACAAGTAAATTTATATCTATCCCAACGTCACTTAACCTTCTAACTCTAACTATGTATATGTAATGATATATATTTTATCTATTGATTATTCCTGACATATCGTGTCCCTTGAGTCATGAAACATTACCGGATGTACCCTTTTATTTGATTTTTTCTCACCTATATACATGTACATATTGATTAATTGAAACGACGTGTGGACTTTGGTTGTTCTAACATTTAGATGATAACAACAACAAGTCAACGATTCAGTACAGGTGGAGAAACATTGGAGTACCTGACATCGTATGGTCCGAGGAGACAGGAGGTGATAGAGGATCTCAAACGAGTCTAAATATAGATAACTCAGTCACTACGATAGATTGGTTGAATAGGAGATGGAGGGGAAAGAGGAAAACGGAAGTTAGAAAAAGTCATAGTCCCAGAAAAGGTCACTCAGTCGAGAACCGTAGTCCACTGGTTTTATAACCTCGAAGTCGAAGTCATTGTCAGGAAGGTTACTTATAAGTCCCAACTAAAGGAATCCTAACTGACCAAACTAGAGGAACGATAGGTTCCCCGAGAGTTCTCAGAAGAAGTCGTGGCGTTAAACTTTCGTAGTTAAGAAATCGGGTTAATTTTATATCCATCGGTGTACACCGATAACTGATGAGATCACCTGTCACGTCTAGATCTCCGAACTAGTCTAAGTGAAAATAATAGTTTTGATGAAGTTCATGAAGGTAGTAGGTGGTGACATAAATCTTGTTTAAATAAAGAAAAACATCAGTCAGATGGGATCGACACAGATTCGGAAAATACGTACAGGGTTGTCAGGTGTCACACCGTGACACCCAGACTAGAGAAGACTCCTCGGGTGGTCGTGGTACCTGTGTTAACCGATCCTGGGTCGATGTGTCGTCAAAAAGGGAAGGACAAAACGAACTGAGATAATACAAAGAAAATGTTTCGAATATTTTAGTACCTTAATCTTATAAAGAAGTAAAATGTCCATTTCTTTTATCTTGTCCCTCTCCTTATCCGACGAAGAGTTTCGACACGAGGGGAGGAGTCACTTCTCGGGAAGGATTCTTGGGGAAACCTTCACCCTCCCTCCCTACGTTTTCCAATATGTCGATTAGTTACCGTCTTGTCTCTATCGTGAATTAAGACAGAGGACTATGGGTGGGGTTCTCAAGAAAGTTGTGGTTTAAGGTATTATCTAAACGATTACGACTTGGTAGGAACGTAAGGACGTTATTGAGGTGAACCGGTACACAAAATTGTAGAATATGTGACGACTACTTTTTTAACCCTTCAGTATTATTGTGTTTGTTCTCCATATAATACACGATTAGACATTTTCACGACGACACCTCTTCTTGTCGTCCACGGTAACCTGTACCCCTCTCAACCTGATCAACCCTTTTGGTTCATCCCTGATCGATCCGTACCCCTTGTGTCTCTATCAAAGTCCGTTTCTTGGACCATTTTCTAATCCTATATCTTCCTCTCTCCCGTGTCGAAGACATATTTTTGATCCAACCCCACTCTCTCTCTTAGTTACCAAAATTGCTATAAGAAAGTACATTCTTATATAAATATATATTCTTATGTAAGAACACCTTTGTTGGGTTTATGGTAGTTACCTATTTACCTATTTGTTTTTACACTATATCAGTATGTTATCTTATAGTAAATCGAACCTTGAAGGGACTACCAGGTCACCGACTCTGTAGGACGAGGGTTACGTCCCCCGGACCCAATGTAGGGACCAGTCCCTTGATCCAGGGTGTACGACGTTGATTTCTTGGGTACACGATGTTGATTCTAGACCACGTCCTTTTATTTTATTTATTTATTTTTAAGACTTTTTCTTATAGTAAGTCGGAATTTTTCTTTCCTGTAAGTATGTTGTACGTACTTTAAACTTCTGCAGGATGCACTTTATTCGGTCCGTGTTTCCCTGTTTATAACATACTAAGGTTAATATACTCCATAGATCTCATCGGTCTGAATATTCTGTCTTTAATCTTACCACCAACGATCCCCGATCCCCTTCCTCCTTCACCCCTCAATCACAAAATTTACCATATTTCAAAGTCAAACCCTTCTACTTTTTCAAGACCTTTACCTACCACTACTACCAACGTGCTGTTACACTTACATGAATTACGGAGAGTTGAAAATTATAAAGTAGTCGAGTCAAGTCAGTGAGTCAGTACAGACTGAGAAACGCTGGGGTACCTGACGTCGTGCGGTCCGGAGGGACAGGTAGTGGTTGAGGGTCTCAAATGAGTTTGAGTACAGGTAGCTCAGCCACTACGGTAGGTTGGTAGAGTAGGAGACAACAGGGGAAGAGGAGGACGATGAAGTATGAATATGTAAAAAATTTACATTGTATATAAAATCGTGGTATTTTAATTTAGTTTTGTTTTATGTATGTAAGAATATATACTCTGATATACAGATAGAGGGCTCCTTATATTTGGTCCCACTCGTCCACAACAAAGACCTCCCACCGTACACAAAAGTCAATCAGTCAGTGCAGACTGAGACGTTAGGGTACCTGACATTAAGTGGTCCAAGGAGACAGGTATCTTAAGAGGTTCGTTCTTATGAAGTTACCCAACGGTAAAGGAGACGGTCTCCTAGAAGGACTGGGTCCCTAACTTGTGCGTAGAGGACGTAGAGGATACATCACTTAAGAAATGGTGACGCGGTGAACCCTTCGGCAGACCTTCCACCTTCGTGTCTCTTATAAGATATAATATAACCCAACCGGTGTTTCAAGTAAACCCAAAACAACACGGTAGAATATCTTTTTGGGTTTACTTGAAAAACCGATTGTGTTATATAAAAGTGTAACAAACTTACAGAAGGTTCCTCGTACATTAAAAATTAGTGGTCTATTAATTTCTACTTTTTCGAGATTGTCTCCTCCTGCATTATACTACCTACTGGTACTTTTCTCGTCAGTACCCTGAGACCGACTTTCAGTAGAGTCCTTTCCCAAAAGGAAAAAACCTTCTCCCTCCCCAGGCGAAAACGAATTTAGGGACACTTACTGACCCTTTCTCCGTCTGTCTGTTTTCCAATCCCGAGACCTCCTTCGACTGGGGGTCCTTCAACACTACTGGGGGTCCTTCAGGACGACCTCGTTTTCCCTGAACAGTCGTCTCGTTTACGTATGGGGGTTGGACCCGGGACCGGTCCCCACACTCCACCAATTCATATATCCTCGACTCTCTGGGTGTTCGTCTCCGGGGCTCTGGACCCGTAGAACGATCTCTCGGATCCGATCCGGAGCCCCCGACGTGTCGTCGGAGAGGTGGGTCGTCTCTGTCCGAGTATGTCTGTAAGAGACACCGGTCGGACGGGACACCCTCTTCGACCGTGCTAGGTCCCCCGACCCTCTCTTGACCGTGAACTTTACAAACAAGGAGGCGAGACGAGGGTCCAACGATCCCACTTTAAGTATTTGTGTGACTGACCGAAGCAACGACTAATTACTCGAGGTCGAAATACAGACTGTTAGGAACCTGAACTTGGTTCACCGAGGGTCGAGGAGAATTGTCTTTAAGGTTCGAAACACGAAGAGGCAGTTGGGGTACGAGGGGGTTGTGTCAGGTCTCCCTATTGACCAGGAAGGAAGAGGTGGTTCCCGGCGATTTGGGAGTTGAGGAGAGAGGAATAAACGGATAAGTCAAGTCAGTCAAGTCAGAGAGTCAGCACAGACTGAGAAACGCTGAGGTGCCTAACGTCGTACGGTCCGAAGGGACAGGTAGTGGTTGAGGGTTTCGAACGAGTTTGAGTACAGGTAGCTCAACCACTACGGTAGGTTGGTAGACTAGGAGACAGTAGGGGAAGAGGAGGACGGAAGTTAGGAAGGGTCGTAGTCCCAGAAAGGGTCACTCAGTCGAGAAGTATGGTCCACCGGTTTCATGACCTCGAAGTCGAAGTCGTAGTCAGGAAGGTTACTTATAAGTCCTGACTAAAGGAAATCTTAGCTGACCAAACTAGAGGAACGCCAGGTTCCCTGAGAATTCTCAGAAGAGGTTGTGGTGTCAAGTTTTCGGAGTTAAACGGATAATCCAGGGAGGATTAAGTCTCTGACCGACTTACCGGCAAGGGGGAGTACGCCGACTGTCTCGTGAACACGGGAACTTGGGTAGGAAGAGTAGGTACAGACTCTGGAAAGTACTAAAGGGATGAGAATACATAAGAGAGTCATGAAACCGGTGGAGTACGCTTCTCGACTGAGTAACCTTTTCTGAGACTACGACCCTCCCTAACCCCCGTCCTCCTCTTCCCCTGCTGTCTCCTACTTGACCGACCTACCGTAGTGACTGAGCTACCTGCACTCAGACTCACTTGAGGCCCTCAACCACTACCTGTCCCTCCGGACCGCACGACGCTAAGTACCCCAGCGTTTCTCAGCCTGTGTTGACTCGCTGACTTGACTTGACTACATAAGAGAGAATTTGGTCTAAAGTAGAAGTGTCCGACAAGTACACTAAGTATAAAGGGAACAGGAACTTTTTTATTCTGGGTTAACACCGAAAATCGTGTCGGAGACAGGGTCCGGTATGGTGTAGAGAGAGTGGAGAGGAAGGTCGGGGGTTTGGTGACGTTCGGTAACAGATCCGGGTCCCGTGGAGGACACACAAAACTTAAGAAAAAATTTTCTCAAAATAATTTCATAGGAAATGTATATTAGTTTCTTGGTTAAAATTCACATATAAAACTACTTAAATGTTTACATATGTGTACACATTGGTGATAGTGTTAGTTCCATATTTTCTAAAATAATGGGATTTTTCAAGATAACACAGGGAAGAGTCCGTTGATGACCAGGAGAAAAGACAGTAAGATCTAATCTAAACACAAAGATTTGAAGGTGTATTCGCCTTAGTATGTCATACATGGGAAAACGTAGAACGAGACAAACGAGTCGTACAAAAAACTCAGTAGGTACAACAACGTACAGTCATCAATTAAGGAAAATTAACTACTCATCATAAGACAACGTATCTTCATGGTATTAAACAAATAGGTACATCTACATGGTATTAAACAAATAGGTAAATGGACAACTTCCTATAAACACGATCGAGGTTAGAAAATTTTCTATAATACATGAGTCGGCAATTTTTCTTAAGTAAACTTAGTCAAGACTACTCTACCTACTTTGACCTCGGCTAATATGTCTCACTTCATTCGGTCTTTCTTTTTGTGGTTATGTCATATGATTGTGTATATATACCTTTAATCCTTCTACCATTACTACTGGGACATACGTTCTGTCCTTTTTTCTGTGTCTACACATATTGCCTGAAAACCTGAGTCTCCCTCTCCCTCTCCCACCCTACTAAACCCTCTTACTGTAAGATTGTACATATGATAGTACATTCTTAACTTAGCGGTCAGATACAGACTGCGTCCTATGTCGTACGAACTCCGACCACGTACCCCTACTGGGTCTCTCTGCAATACCCCTCCCTCCACCCTCCCCCCAAGTACAAACCCTTGCGTACATTCTTAATTTCTAAAATTTTAAATTTTTTATTTTGTGATTTTTTTTTTTTCAATATTCTGGATTATAAACCACCTTCCTCAAATTTGACTTAACCTCAGGTCCCCAGACAAGATATGTAGACACAGAGAAAACGACAGAACGTATATCCCGTTTTATTTTTATTTATTTATTTATTTATTTATTTATTTATTTTCTATAATACTTATCTCGACGGTACTAGAACATAGGTTTAGAAGTAAAAAGAAAAAATCAACGTCGTACACTTTACACCCTAGATCAAGGGACTGGTCCCCACCTTGGGTCCGGGGGACGTAACCCTCGAACCCTCGAACCCTGGAATTGGTGACCTGGTGGTCCCTGGAGGGACAAAAGTAAATAAAACCCATTTATAGATTCTCATTTTACCGACTCAGTATACCATTAAAATACAAATACAACTATCAACAACAACAAATCATCGATTCAACACAGGCTGAGAAAACTCTGGGCCACCTGACATCAGACGGTCCGAGGAGACAGGTACCCTAAAGGGTCCGTTCTAATGACCTCACCCAACGGTAAAGAAAGAGATCCCCTAGAAGGGGTGGGTCCTATCTTGCACACAGAGGACATAACTTCCACCTAAGAAATGGTGACTCGGCGGTCCCTCCGGGGGAATACAACTAATCCTTCATAGTTTGTAAAAGGTCTCAAAGACGTCGTAAACTGTAAGGGTGGTCGTCACATACTCTTAAGGTCAAGGAGATGTAGAACCAGTCGTGAACCATAACAGTCAGAAATTAAAATCGGTAAGATTGGTAACACACTATCGTGAGACGAAAGAAAATCTAAAAATAGTACTTTATAAAGGTCGTAAACTTTGTAATTCTCTCTAATTATATTACTTATGGTAGTTGGGTCGTGGATCGAAACAGTCTACAATCGTAAAATAGTATTAACGGAGATTAAAGAAAAATAGGTCTCTCAGATGACTCTTAAGGTACATGTCGTGTTAGTATCTAGATGTAATATAAACTCCTCTCTTAAATCAAAACTGGAATCTTTATTAAAATAATTCGGTTGGTAACTGTTGTTTAACGTCATTTAAAATCACTGATAGTTATAGTTACAAAAATTTATAAATTAGAACTATTTTTAAAAAGGTTTACTCGTGAAAAAAAAATTAGTCTTTCGAGTCACATATTTCGTACTTCACCACTTCGTAGAAGAAAAATTTGTCGAAGTAATACTATATTAAATGTATGTATGGTCAGTGGTTAAAAAAATTTTTTTAAATATTAATATAAAGAAATAAAGACCGACACGACTTAGAAGTAACGACGTACCCGAAGAGAGATCTACGTCTCTCGTCCCCGGTGAGAGATCAACACCCCACACCCGAAGAGTAACACCACTGAAGAGAGCAACACCTCGTTTCCGAGATCCGGTGCACCCGAAGTGATCCACACCGTGTACCCGAGTCATGAACGTCGAGGACCCGAGACCTCGTGTCCGAGGTATCCCCGCCGTGTACCAGAATCAACGAGGTTCCGTACACCCTAGAACGACGTCGTCCCTAGCTTGGACACAGAGGACGTAACCGTCCGTCTAAGAAATGGTGACTCGGTGGTCTCTTCGGGAGTAAAAATAAATTGAAAAAGAAAAAAAACCGACGTAGTGTGTCAAAAGCCCTAGAATCAAGGGGTTGATCCCTAACTTGGGTCCGGGGATCGTCACCTTCGCACCTTAGGATTCGTGACCCGGTGATCTCTTAAGGGAGTGGGTAAATTTCACATGTTAAGTTACGAAAAATCATATAAATGTCTATCCACATTGATACTAGGGAGACTCAATACTCAAAATAAAAGTATTTAAACAACTTTTAACCTGTGAAATTTATTTATTATACTGTTGACACCTTTAATATCAGAGGGGGTAAGGTTACATTCAATAACAACGACGACAAATAAGAATAACAAGCAACGATTTGATTAAGACATTTTACATAAGAAAAAATACTCACCGGCGACTTCAGACGAGTAGTCGAATCACCAGTCGATCACTTCCCGGTCTCTACAGGAATTCACAGACCTTGGTTGTTCGGAGAGTCAGTGACGACGTCCCGAGTCACATCTGCAACAAACCACGAGTCAGTCCGTCAACTGTCGAGACGGTATCGGAAGTGAAGGATAACCGTGTCTCGGAGTTCGAGTCAGTCTTGCCTCTCTACTCCTGAAAGAGTCCAGAGAGGATCCGTGCACGTGTAGGGATACGTACGTCCACCGGAAGACCTAAGGGTCCACATACAACCTTGAAAAGTTTCCGGAGGAGATACCTGTAGAGGAAGAGTCGAGGAGGAGGAGCCAACAGGGAGAGACAACTGTCATAGAGGTCAAATTAATCCTGAAAAGTCTAATATCTTTGGTCAAAAAGGAGTCCCTCCAGTTGACATCCAGGGTACACACCTTTAGTCCCTATGTCCGGTGTCCTGGAGAAGTCCGGTGGTTTCCGTCTTTCCGCGGTCCCGTCGTCTTTGGACTCTGAGAAGGTCCGGTGGGAGATTAGAGTAGAGGGACCGAGAACCCGTTAGACGACAGAAGAGAGGGACTACTAGTGTAAGAGACGAATGAGTAAGTAGGAAAGACAAGGGAGTATTGGAGACGACTGAGTCCCGGATGGGTGTGGCACTGGAAAATCGAAGACGAGGGTGATAATGGACTACTCAAGAAGTCGTACAGGATCAAAATTCGTGGTTCACTCTCCTTTAGAACAGACCCGAACACCTAAATGAACAGAGTCCCAATTCACGAGTGCGAGTAGACTAGCCGGAAACTTTCACCCACCTCAGTCCACAAAGTAACTTTTTGTGGAAGGTCCCCGCGGCACCGACCTTGTCAGAGTGAGTCTTCTACCACTCCTAACCGTCTGTAGTGTTTACTGTAGGGATCCTGACAGTTCACGGTACCGTCTCGCATTACTAATTCTCGTGTCACAGACTTCGATTTGACGGAGTTAAACGTAAGGTCGAGGAGGTGAATGGTCAGTACACAGGAATTCGTTCAATTGAAGAACCTCGGAGTCAAAAGAATGGACATTTTACCCTTACCACCATTATGAGTATGGATCATGTCCTCCTAATTTACTTAATCACGCACATTTCGTGAATCTTATTACAGTCTACATATTATACATGAGTTCATTACGATCCTTAGTAATAGGTCGGTGATTTACATCTTTACCGTCTGAGTACAAAGGGAGAGATAGAGGGTGAAGGTTGTAGTGTAAGATAGTCAAAATATTGGTTCAAGGGAATTCCAAAGTAGACCTGACGGAGTGACAAAGAGAAATTCTTGGACCGTCCATGGAGGATTCATCACAGGAACGAAAACTTAGAAGGGTAACATCAGGGTAGAAGAGTGACGGAGGTCTTAATAAAAGATTTTCTGTGTTGACCAGTACTGTGAAAGGAAGAACTTTTTTGAGATCATCGGAGACTACGGATGTTTTATTTCAAATTCAAGGAATCGTAAGAGTTCAAACAGGGTTGACTAGTGAGAGTCGTCCTACTTCATGACTTGATCAGAAAATATGCGAGAACCCGTACGGTCGGTCCGGACGCATCGAGGAACGGAATCCCGGAGACTTCCCAGTTTTGATTCGACGAGTGCGACAAATGTTGTCGGTTCTGTACCTTCATCTGATTTACAAGTAACTGACTACTTACCTATTTATTCTACACCACATACACATATGTCACCTTATAATGAGTCGGTAGTTTTATGACTTTATTAAGATAAATGTTGTTGTACCTACCTGGATCTCCAATTGATTCACTTGATTCAGTCTGTTTCTGTTTATAGTATATTATGTACACCTTAGTTTTTTTTACGATGTTTACTTGAATAAATGTTTTGTCTTTGTCTGAGTATCTGTATCTTTTGTTTGAATACCAATTTGTTTGTACCCTTTACCATGTCCCTCCCTATTTAATCCTCTGACCCTAATTGTATGTGTGTCACGATATATATTTTATGTGTTGTTCCAGGATGACGTATTATGTCCCTTGATATAAGTTATAGGACACTATTTGGTACTACCTTTTCTTATACTTTTTCTTATGCATATACATATTGACTTAGTGAAACGATATATGGTCTTTGATTGTGTTGATACGACGTTAGTTTTGTTTTACTTCGTTTTGTTTTGTTTTGACTCGACAAGTTCCGTTCAGGAGAAAGGTCAGAAACCTCTTTTGGACTCAACTACCTTCTCCAGGAAGCCCGACTGTTCCCTCATTCATTGTCCTCCCTCTTCGTAAGTAGGGTCACCCGTCCTTCCCCGTGACCGTCGATTACGAATTGCTTGAGTGCGAGGGGGCACCGAAAGTCCCTTCCCACGAATTTCCCTGTAAACCCCACTGTCAACATCGAACACCTGCAGGAAGATTAACCAACCACCACTCCATTGTCCCACCACAAAGTCCTGTGAAATTTTTTTTAAATAACCTATATGAACTAAATGTTACAACACAATCAAAGTCCCCATGTCGTTTGTTAGACAATACGTATTTAGGTAAGAAAAAATCTAATAAAGGGGTACTTTAAGTCTCATAACTCATCACAAGTTATTGTTCGTATGTCCAGGAGCAATCAATAGATAAAGTGTATATCATACTTATACAGTTAGGGTTAGAAGGTTAAATAGGGAGGGGGTCCATTGGTATTTAAATAAAAGTTGTAGACATTGAGATAAACATATATTCAAGAAAACATGGGACAAAAATCTAAAGTGTATATTCACTGTGGTATATAAACATAAAAAGATTGAAGTGAGTCATACTGTTAGAGATCCAGGTATGTACAACGACGTTAACCGTAATACAGTAAGAAAAAATACCGACTCGTCATAAGTTAACATATATGCCTGGTGGAGAAGTAGGTGAGTAGACAACTACCTGTAAATCAAACGAAGGTACAGAACCGATAACATTTAGCACGACAATACTTGTACCCCCACGTGCGTGGAAAAGCTTAAGCTCAAAAGTAGAAAAGGTCTATATACGGGTCCTCACTCTACCGAGCTAGTATACCATCGAGATAAAAATCAAAAAATTCCTTGGAGGTATGACACAGTCCTTTAAATTAGTAGTTGGAAGACCAAGGTTGGTCAGACCCCAGATGGCCGAATGCCAACCGCTCATCAGTGGTAGGAGATGGACCCACCCCCAGAATCAAAGATTTTTTGTTGATTTTCCAGACACAGTCTAACAATCCAGATAAAACTCTCCTCTTTGGTCCTGAGGCAAAGTAACGAGTGGCAACAAATTCGATAGTAATGAAAAGAACGAATTGACGAAAGGGAAACAAAGACTCAAGGGAGTGAAGGGATTAATCATTCACTAACTCAGACGAGAAACCTTAAGTGCCTTCCGGATCCTCTAATTTCGAAAAAGAGATGTTTGTTCCTTACCCTTTATACCTCCCCGAAGACATGGGCCCTCCTGGGATGTCCCAAGACGAACCAAAATATGGCTACGAAAGGGACTTTGATGGTGAGATCACTTGTACCGAGACCGGGTCTAAAGAGTCGTCTTTCGAGTCTGGTAATGGAGAATACGTCCTACCTCCCACCCCGACCGACGTTTTCCACTCACAACTACAGAGGTTCGGGTCTCTGGAGGGGAAGTGTTTCGAAGGAGATAACAGAGACCGTAATCGAGACGAAGAGTCCGGTGTGGTGGACCAATCTGTCGTCGGTCCCGACTCCTAACAAGATCTTGGACCCTAGCGGGACCCCCACCTTTTGAACGATTAGTCTTTACCGTCATTGGTATGAAGAGGAGGAGACATCCATCGTGGTCACTAAAAGTTCCACTCGAAGACCCGGGTGGCCGTCGTCGTCCTGGACCCTCGAACAATCTTTACGTTTAAGTCTTTGAGGCTCCCTCCCCGGGTCGTGAGACACGAAATTACTCGAGAGGTCCCATTACCCTACGTCGAACTCACACTCTTGAACGATTTGAGAAAATTCAGAAAGGCCCCTAAACTAATCTCACGTAGAAAGGAGGGGTGATTCATTGAGTCGACCCCACCCACAACTGGACTCGTCGAAGACGTCTCCGACCGTCTCGGAGACCCTAGTTGAGAAAAACTAAACCCTCGTGACTACCCACTCCCTGGAATCCATTGACCCATCTATCTCTGTCTGAATATTCGTGGTAATTTTTTTTTTTTTTCAAGAGGACACCGGGTGGACTTACACTCTAGTGTTTGTGTCGAAAAAACAATAGAAAAAATTGGAGTCCACGTCTCCCAGTTTAATTATTGTAAGGAGACACCATATAGTTGTTGTTGCTAGCGTCTGGACAGCACACACACAGACACACACACACACACACACATAAAAGAAAACTAGAGGTAAGGGACGAAGGTAGGGGGGTGTCTGTTAGTAAAATTACATATAGAAAAGGAAATATATCCGAGAGTGTTTTACCCATGACTACAAAAGGTACTTACATAAAAACCAAAATTACATTTAACATATCGGTACATTGTCTGTATACCTTTTGCGTGTGTAGCATTCACGTGTCGACCTACTTAAAGGTATTTTACTCATGTCGACACATTGATCGAGGGTCGGGTTTTTTCTGTTGTACTACTCACAAGGTCTTCGAGGAGAGGTTCCCGTTAAACAGGTCTGAAGATTGTCGTAGTTAATCCCAAGGACAAAAACGTTAACTCTACTTACCGTGGACATACGTATATAAAACTTTAAGGTAATTACCATAACACAAGATATTAAGTAGGACAAGTAAAAAAGTGATTCAAAAAGTCTTCGCAGGTACCATGGTACACATGCATATTAGGAAACGAAGATTAAAGACGTACGATCGAGAAACGGTAGTGGAGATCTCGTCCAAAATCCAAAAAGACACCTGTACCAGGAAGACAAATCGAGGAGAAGTGTGGTCACCATCGTCGGAGGTTCTACCGGAGGTCACTAGAGACGAAGGACCACGAAAGACCACAAGTACGGAAACACATTCGGGAGGACAACTCACACCCAACCTGAATTACTTATCTTATTCCGTCTCTACTACTACCCACTGGTCCTCTCATCCAGTATTTTCAGTCCCACCGAGTAGAGAGTTAGAGAGAGAAGGGGAGTAGGGAGCCCGACGCCCTTGCGAACAGGCCTCGTCGGGGTATCTCTCCGGGTACACCGTTCCGTGACTCCGGAGGACGGTTCTCGGTGTACTTTCTCCAGTCTTCGTCTAGGCCATCCGGGTCAGTTCAGAACCCTCTGATGTCGGGACCGACGGTCGAACTGTCATCGGAAGGGGTATTTGAGGGGACTCGTAGGTCTAAGGACTGGAAGTCTTCTGTGACTATTATTGACAGGTAACAAAATTGCGTGGTACAAACTCTCATTAAGCAATGTGTCGTTAAATATTGATAATAGAAAGGGTAGTGTCACATCACCAAGCGTCGACTTGAGACTTTGATCCGACAGAACTGAATTGAGAACCAATCCGATGAAGTTCCGACACACTGAAACTCGTGCACTGAATTAGAAAGCCACGGAGTCGAAGGAGTCAATATTTTTACCCCCTGTGATGACAATGGACGAAGTAGCCCAGTACTCCTAATTTATGTATGTATTTTCCCCGAGTCGGTCCACGGATCGTACATTAATCGTCAGCCATTTACAACTAACGACAACAATACTAAGACCGACTACCCTCTTCGGACGTCTCTGACACACTCCTCCTCCTCCACTCCCTTTGACGGTGTCGTGGTGGTAGTACTGAAGGTCTCTTCCTTTCTCCCCTACTCAGAAACGGTCAGGAGGATTTTGTCCGGGGACACCAAAACGGAGGTCCGTCTCGTACCGGTCGGAGACATATAACGTCCACCCTGGTAGGACGGGTCCACTCCTCTCCGTCGGGAATCCTATCGAGGTACCTACGGTCCGGAGTCCAGTACGGGTAAGAACCCACTTCGCCGGTACTAAGACTCGTACACAGGAACCCAAAATTTTAGGGACGAGGCCTTCTACTTCAGTCTCTTACGAAATCTTTCCAACCTGAAACTGTATATGTGTCATGATATATATTTTACCCGTGGGGACCACCGAGTCACCATTTCTTGGAAGGACGACTACGTCCTCTGAGCTCAAGTCAGGGACCCGACCCTTCTAGGGGACCTCTTCCCTTACCGTTGGGTGAGGTCATCAGAACGGACCTTTTAAGGGACCCGTCTCCTTGTACCTCCTGATGTCAGGTACCCCAGCGTTTCTTAGTCTGTGTTGACTCGCTGACTCGTACGTGTGTGGGTGGGTGTGTGTGTGTGTGTGTGTCTCTTCACACACACCTTCCTGGATGATATATCGTGTCCCTTGAGAGGGGTTATGAGATTACTGGATGTACCCTTTTCTTGGATTTTTCTCACCTATATACATATATACATATTGACTATGTGAAACGTCATATGGACTTTGATTATGTTACAATATTTAATATCAGGTTATTTTTTAAAAAAATTTTTTCTTTTTCAAACCTGACACCGACTTTGACCTTTGTGACCCTAAAGATCAAAGGTCATACGTCCTTCATGCTCAAAAGAAAAGGGTTTCTTTTTTGTAAACAAAGGTTACATAAACATTCGGACTGTATTCGAAAGAAGGGAGTTGGCCTTCCATAATACCTGACACATGATTTCCTCTCTTCCCAATCCTTTTACATTCGTCGTTTAAAAATGGTGTTTTCACCCTACTTAATGATTCACTCTCTTTGGTTAGGTTTTTCGGTATGCATGACGTGTTAAGGTTGATATACTATAAGACCTTTTGTGTTTCGATATCTGTGTCACCCTCCTAATCGTCAACGACCTCCACCCCCTCCCTACTCGTTCTCCTTGTGCCTCCTAAAAATCCCGTCACCGTGGCAGGAAATCCCGAAAGGGCTACCGAGTTCGCCATTTCTTGAGCGGACGGTTACGTCCTCTGTGTCCTCTGAGCCCAAACTAGGGAACCTCATCCTTACCGTTGGGTGAAGTCACAAGAACAAACCCTTTACGGCGCCTGTTTCCTCGGACCGGCCGATGTCACGTACCCCAGCGTTTCTCAGCCTGTACCGACTCGTGTGTGATTTTGGGATTTTACCACCTATGTCCAATAATATGCAAATAGGCTTGGATGTGTGGTGGTTCTCACTCGGTATTACATTTGAGGCCTGACGCCCACTGCTACCACAGTCACATCCGAGTAGCCGACCTTGTTTGTATGGTGAGATCCCCTCTACAACTATTACCTCCTCCGACACACACGACCCCCTCTCGTCCTCAATGCCTTTTTAGCGACGTGGAAGGAGAGTTAAAACGACTCTTGGATTTTGACGAGATTTTTTTTAAAAAAAAATTAAATTCATTTTACTCTTTCTTTTGAAGTTAAACTCTCGTATAATAAATCTTAAGACTCATATTCATGACCTTCAAAGTTCGAAGGACTTGGAGGCTTCTTCCAATATCCAGTATCCACAGACCACTTTGTCTTTTCTCTAAAAACAAGACCTTTTACTCGCTTCCGTCGTCAACCCCGAGCCTTCCGTCGTCCCTCAAGTTCGTCTTAAGGACACCGGACAGGGAGAGATGCGGTCGTGCAGAAGTATAAGAGAGAAAGAGAGCGGGGCGGAGTCGGAAAACAAGAACGTGTGTCGAGGGGAGGAGTCCGAGTGTCGGAGGGTGTCAGGGGATGAATGTGTCTTGCGAAAGACCGAGAAGTATTTGTGACAAAAGAAAAAGAGGTAGGGTTAGGATTTAAGGACCCGTTTCCCTGCGGCCACCAGGTCATGGAACCCCGCCCACAAACGAGGGACGGGGCCGTCGAGCTGGGCGCCCGACCCCCACCCCCCGTGGAATGTTTCCTTCGACGGACCTCGGGTAGGGACGTGTTGTTGTTGCTTGTTCCCAAGGGCCTCCACACGTCCCCGACGCCTGAAAATCGACCCGGCTCAAGACACTGGACACTGTCAGGAGAGGGGTCTTCGTCTAGTACAAACGACGACCGCCTTGAGACGGGGTGAAAAAGGGAAAACTAAATTCCGGCCACGTCCCCGAACCTAAACCTCGCTGAGAAATGGCGGTCGAGCGGAATTACGCAGGAAGAATATATTGGTTTACCGTTGGCTCTCCTATAAACCTAAGGCGAACGAAAAAGACAACAACAACGTCATCAAATAAATAATCACACGTTTTTTTTTTTTTTTTCCTTCTTTACTTTATAGGAACAAATACAAGATCACGCGCCCAGACGCACGAGCGCACAAACGTCGGACCGCCCCCCTTCCCCCTGCGTCCCGGGGACCCCTCCCCCGACCTGCCTCCCACAGGCGTAGAAGGCGACGCCTCCGCTGCCCGGTTACGTTAAGTAAAGAAAAGGAGGGAGGGAGGGGGGTGGTTGAGAGGTGGAAGGAGGGGGGAGGAGGCGCCCAAGGCCCGCAGGAACCTTCCTTTCCCGAACGAGTCTCTCACCAAAGCTCCGCTCTCTTGAGCGGTAGTCAGTAAGAAATTCCTTCGTCCCTGCCCTAGTTGTCCCGCCAGCGTTGACGGCCCGCGGGTCGGCGCGAGGAAGTGAAGCCCCGACGGGCGTCCGCAATGTCAGATCTTAGACTCGGGCCCCAACGGCCCCAAGGCCCTCTCGCACTGAGTCTCCCCGTCTTAGGACCTCTCGAGGTCTCGCTGGAAATCGGGGTCCCACCGAGCGGTCAGGGGAACGTTCCTACCTCCCGACTTTAAGTCCGACCCGGCGGAAAAGGTCGGCGAACGTCGGGGTGAGAGTGGGAGGGGGCCTCGAGCTCGGGCACGACAGCTCGTCCCGCCCGCCCGGAACCATGTCAGAACTGGACTACACCGTCCTTCCTCCTTTCCTTCCGTCTCGCCCGACGGTGTTCGGCTTGAAGGAGTAGCAGAGGAGTATGAGGCCCGACGCCCCAACCCCCGAGGACGGGGCGACTCAGGACGGACGACCCCCGGTGGTCGACGGAATCCTCGACCAAAGAGTAGGAACAACTAGAGTACTGTGTGGGTCTTTAAAATACATTATAGAGACAATGTAAGTCCCCACTTGACCTCTCATAAACCTCTCAGTTTTACACCGGACGATCGCCCTTTTACATAAAGTAAGACACATAATACATTAGTACATTTTTTTTAATTTACACAACTTATAGTTCATACGTATATGTAAAATTTCCTGGAGGGACCGTTTGGTCACCAATTCTGAGTGGAGAAGGTTTCGTCCCCACGACCCTTGATTCTTGGGTGTACGGGTCACCATATCGGTTTTTTGTTTTTATCTGTATATGTAAATTTTTTATATAAATAAATCGACGTGATCCAGAATCAACGTTGTACACCCTAGAAATCAACGCCGTAACCCCCAGATCAAGGGGGTGGTCCCTACCTGGGGGCCGGGGGGACGTAACCATCGTACCTTAGAATCGGTGACCTTACGGTCTCTTTTCGGTGTAAAAAGGTTACTTTAGAAAGGTTGGGAGGGAAAATAAAAAATGAAAAATGATACCTTTAAAAGTTTATATATGTTTTTATCGACTCATCTATTACTTAGGGGTCGAAGTCATTAATAGTTCCATTCCGGTTAAAACAAAGGAGAGATGGGGGTGGGTGAAGGAGACGGATAATACCGAAAAGTAAAACATTATTATTTAACTTGAGGTCAAAATTAATGGAAAAGGACACATTGTTCGGTGGGGTTCCCTATCACCGGGGTTTGTCGTTATCAAATACTACACAATACGAACACGACCAACCAACCCGTGAAGGAGAACGGTCAAAACTGACCTGAGTGAGTTCTCTCTGTTAGTCGACTCGACCTTCTAAGGTCTATCGGACTGAGTGTATAGACCGATACCTGATCCCGAGGAGTCCAGAGGAGGTACCGAAAAATACAAGATCAGCCGATTCACCTGAGGAAATATACCGTTGGTCTTGAAAGACTCTCTTAGTTCCGTCTTCGGAGTTCGAAGGACTTGACTGACACCCTCAGAGTTCAGTGAAGGTAGATGACGATAACCGGTTTTGTCCAATGTTCCGGTCAGGTCTGAGTCCCCATCCTCCCACTTCTTTATCTGTGGGGACCTACCTTCCTTACTTCCCGTCCCTATGCAACGTTTCACTTATGATCGTACGTGCCCTGACATCGGGATTGGTCAGATCAGTGTCAAAAAGAGTTGTATACTCCAAAAGGCGAACGTGACATACGTACGAGTCAGTGATTTAGTACAGGTTGAGAAACACTGGGGTACCTGATATGGGTGGTCCGAGGAGTCAGGTACCGTAAGAGGTCCGTTCTTATGACCCCACCCATCGGTAAAGGAGGAGAGCTTCCTTTAAAAGAAGGGGCTGGGTCGCTATCTTGGGTACAGAGGACGTAGAGGACGCAATCGTACATCTAAGAAACCTAAGAAATGGTGACTCAGTGGTCTCTTCGGGTAACTACATATATATATGCATATATTCATATGTACTGGCAAAGGTAATACCAAATAATGTCCTATAACTTATATCAAGAAGAGGTCAAGTGGTGACTGTGAGAGTAAGTAGTCGGCACCCTTACGTTTTACTATGGCGGTGAAACCTTTTAGTAAACCACCAAAGAATCTTTTGATTTGTATATGAATGGTATACTAGGTGATGAACACGAAGAACTATAAATGGGTTTCCTTAACTTTTGAATGCAGGTGCGTTTTTGTACGTGTACCTACAAATATCGACGAACTAAGTATGAACGGTTTTAAACCTTCGTTGGTTCTACAGGAAGTTATCCACTTACCTATCTGACACCGTATAGGGTTGTCACCTTGCAATAAGTTATGCCTTTTCTTCACTCGACAGGTCAGTCTTTTTCTGTACCTCCTTCGAATTTACATATAATCATTCACTCGCTTCGGGTAGACTTTTCCCATGTACGACACACTAAGGTTGATATACTGTGAGATCTTTTCCGTGTTGGTACCTCTGTCATTTTTCCGGTCACCAACGGTCCTTGACCCCCTCTCCCCCTACTTATGCTTCTCGTGTTTCCTAAAAACTCCGTCATTTTTCTTTACCAGAACATTATTCATTTTATGATTTACTTATTTACCATCGTAATTTTTTCAGATAATTCTTTTTCAGGACTTTTACCTAAACCACTACCAACATGTTTTATTTACATAAAAAAAAAAAAAAACCGGTATGGTAAATCGTACATTCTCAAATCAAGAGACTTTCACTTTCACAATCAGCGAGTCAACACAGGCTGAGAAACACTGGGGGTACCTGACATCGGATGGTCCGAGGAGACACGTACCCTAAAGGGTCCGTTCTTATAACCTCACTCGACGGTAAGGCAAAAGGTCCCCCAGAAGGTCTGGGTCTCTAACTTGGGTCCAGAGGACGTAACGTCCGTCTAAGAAATGGTAGACTCAGTGGTCCCTTCAAGGTGTTATACTTACATAAATTACTGTGACTTGACATATGGGGGTTTACCGAGTTTACCAGTTAAAATACGACACCTATAAAATGGTTTTATTTTAAAAAATTCATGAAATGGGGTTATTAAACTTTACGGTATATGAAACAGTATATGATTTAACGGTTTATATAAACTCAGAGAAAGATCTGAAAGAGATTAGATAAGGTGACCAAAGAAAAGATAAGTACATGGTTATAATGTAACAAAAGTAAGATCTCCGAAATATCATAAAAATTATATACAACCCTTTTTTAGCACTTTAAATACGGTTGTTTAAACTGTTGAATCCACTTTACCTTTTTCAGGAACTTTATGTATTTGATAACTTCGAGTTATTCTTCTTTATCCATTTGACAAATCGGAATATAACTAATTTCTATAACTTAAATAACTTTTATAAAGATGTTTCTTTTGAGGTCCGGGTTGACCGAAATACCCTCATAAGGTTATTTATAAATTTCTGTTTTACTCAGTTATGAGGTGTTTGAGAAGGTCCTTTAATTTCTTCTCTCTGATAAAAGGTTTAGTAAGTACTCCACCAGTCGTAATGAGATATGGTTTTGGTTTGTTTTTAGAATATTCTTTTGATATATGGTTACATGAAGTCTTTGTGATTACGTTTTCGAGAACTGTTTTAAACTCGTTTAGTTTAGTTATTATATATTATTCTTTTTATGTAGTATAGACTCACCCAAAATAGGATCCTTACGTTCTAATCAAGTTATAAGTTTGTAATTAGTCACATTAAGTGATATACTTACTCTTTTTGGTATACTAGTACTTATACTCTATATAGAGAGAGTGTAGAAGAAATATATATTATGTAGAGTCTGTATTTTTTCTACTTTGGAACGGTAAATGTTTTTGTACCTACCTAGAACTCCCATAATACGATTCACTTTACAGTCTTCTTTCTGTTTATAACTTACTAAAGTGAGTATACACCTTATAATTTTTTTTTTACTTGTTTGGTTTACTTTGTTTTTTTATACATCTATGTCTCCCGTCTCATCACCGATGGACATACCGACTATCGTATTGACTGCGGTAAAACCCGAGAACGTTAAAGAGGGTAGAAAAGTGACTGGGATGGGTCTGACATGATACGTCACTTAGTGAATAGACAGTAGTTCCCAAAACATCAGTTATCCCCAACAAAGTATTAGTAGTCCTAGACCATCCGAGATACGAAAGAATCAGGGGTTTGTTACTACTTTTGGGAAACACTGCATAAGGGTCACGGGTGCACTGATCGATGGGTAAGCATTTAGAACTAAATCCTTACGTACCGGACAAAAGTTCATAGACATGGGGATGGGATCTAATTCATATTTTGACAGGGTTACGGGGTGTGACCACGTTTCACGTCGACGGTTGAACTAATATACCTCGACGAACGGATTAGAAAATCAGAGTTCCACTGAAGAGTCAAAGTACCCGTGAAAAACAAGGGAGTCAGGGGGTCACAATGGTCTCCTTCCCCCCGTTTAACCCATTTCCCCCAGCTGACATACAACTACCTACTTTTGATTTAAAAACCACCACTCGTACAAGATCACATATTTCTTCATCTTTATGTCCTTAAGGGATCACCACGTCACCAATGCTGAGGAGCGAAAGTGACAGTTCCCGGGTCCAAGTTAGGGCCTATCCCCTTGATTCTAGGACGTTCGACTTTATCTTTATATTACAACATGTGTACTTTGAATATGTTTTCTTACAATGGAGTTAATTTTTTTAAAATCTTTTTCTTTTTTTACCGGCGGTAATATAGAAGAAACATGGACGTAGGGAAAAGTTACGTCTCATCGACGGGGGTAGTTCTTGACGTCGGGAACTTGGACTCGACCGGAACCCTGAACGAGACTGGTTAACTTATGTTTCACAATAAGGACCAGGTCCGGATAGAGTTTTCCGACACTCGTAAAAAAACGACAAAGTCGAATGAGAAAACGTTGAGTCGATGGAGGGACACTTGTTGGGTCCGATCGGAACACTCTACTCTCTGACGTACCTTCTTTATGTTAGATTGATCGACTCCGAAAGAGTCTGGTCGGACAGGGGTCGGTTGGACCGTCAACTACAGTGTCTACACCCGTACTCGGTTCACGTAGTCACCCCGAATCGGGTCTAACGGTCAGACGATTTAGGTCTCAACCATGAAATTCCATCCCCAGGGGTTGGAGGCCCTAGAGTACGGTCTACTAGACTCCATCTCGACTACATTATTATTATCTTTATTTCATGTGTTATTTACATTACGTGAACTTAGTGGGACTTTGGTGGAGAGGTGGGGGACCAGGTACTTTTTTAATAAAATGTACTTTGGGTAGGGACTATGGTATTTCCGACTCCTGGTGACGGAATTCCGTGGTTCGAAACACCAACCAACCAAACATCGTTTTCGAGTGACTAAGTCATACTGTTACCTGAAAAAACTACTCCTCGGATTGGGAGAGTCTACGACCGAAGGAATTTCAACTTCTCAAACTCCCTGTGACCATTACATTGGTTCGTCCTGGGATACCCCCGGAAGGGTCTTGTCTGTGGAGGGGGATGGGTACAGGAGGTGGACGGAGAACAGACATCCTTTTGAAATCGGAAGATCGGGAAGGGGCCCAAGGCTTCTTACATTAGTCTCAGCACTCTTTTACGTCCTTCTGTTGTCAGTTCGTCCTGTTTTATTACTATCAAATCGGGAATTTGTTTCAGTCCCTGGAAATCGAGGAGGAGTTTCCGATCTCTATTATAAGACTCGGTTTAGGAAACTCGACAAAGTGTCTCTGGCTTTGGGGGTGGTCTACTTTCTTCAATTGACAGACGACGGTGTTCGTGTGTCCGGGGTCTGGTCCTCCTTGGTCCACCGACTTCTACAACTGAAAACTAAGGGAGTAGTGGTTAGGTAGCCTTCTTACAGGTGGTCGACTAGTGTATGGGTCGTTGGGAGAGAGAGGAGAAATTTTTGGAAGGGGACTTTCGGTGGTCTCAACCCAGAAAACTGGGAATTCATGACAGATCCGACGAGCGACCTTCGGGACTCTGTCTACCACGCGAAAGAAAGGGGTGTTGGCCCGCCGTCATCCACCCGAAATGACACGCCCTCTCGCCCAGGTTCCAACCAAGCCATTGGGATTCCCAATCCCCTTTTGAAAACCAGTACCGACAAGGGAAGTTATTGCGACTTCTTCAGAAGGGACCACCCAGTCACCATTTCTTAGGAGGACGGATTATGTCCTTCGTGACCAAACTAGGGACTAGGTCTTCTAGGGTGTACAACGCCTCGTTGATTTGGGTACGCTGCGTCGATCATTCGGACACGAGATCTCGCGCCCTCGACGTTGATAACTCGGGTCTATACGATTTCGGGGACGAGGTGTAGTCATCTTCGGTGACGTTACTCTTCGGGCGCGTCGTTGTTTCTGGGTCGTGTCAGTTTTGATTTCTTTATTTTACTGTATTTTATTACGACTTCTTCGGATCCGAAAGAATCCCCAGCAAAGGTCGGCATTAACAAGAACCTGGAGTCTGAGGTCATACTTCCTCTATACCCACTTAGTCGTGGACCGACTCCTAAAGTCACATGACTACCACCCCGTACCCCTATCCTTCCCCACCCCTCGGTTCGACCGGGGGATTTTTCGTCTGGGTGACCCAGGGGGTACCCGGAGGTCCTAGGAGACGTCGGTCGGGACGTTTTTGTTGAGGGACGGCCAGGGGGAAGTGGGGAGGCGGGGTCGGGGTCCTTCCGACCGTCCGGGTGGGACGAAGTGGACCACCCTCCAAGTGTGTCCGGTTCTAATTGCGATTTAGACCTCTAACAATAAGTCTCGACCCAAAGTGTGGAAGACCGTAAGGTACGATCGGATCAAAAATTATTTTTGTTGTGATAAAACCACGGCATTTGGATAAAAAGTGGTAGACCGTATGGGAACACGGAGAATACAAAAAAAGAAGATCATGTCGGACTTTCCTTTTTTGGTTGCACCCTGATCTTCGAGAGGTGGTTTCTCCTATGTAACAACATGTAAGCTTACCTGTTCCGTGGAAAGACATTTAACATCGGCGAATCAAGACTCGTTGTCTGAAAGTTTTTTTTAGGAGAAAGATGTCTACAGTTATCCCGTTCTACTTTCTTCAATTGGAGTACTTTGTAATTCCATTTTGTACTTTAAAACAAAAGAAAACGCATTGTCTACTACTGTTAGGATTTTATGGGCTTTCTGATTGCTCCTTCTTTTGAGTGGGGAAGACAGACTCCCTTACCACTGTCTTACCGGGGTTCGACAGGAGACGTCAAAGAAACCCTCTACTGTGATTTCCTTACCTTCCGAGACCCCCTTGGTTGTCGATTTTCATCGAATTACTCACTTTCAGTAAGAGTAACCTAGTTCGAAAATCATTCAGACACTAAAACACTAAGAGACTTAAAAGATCTCAGTTTCGGTCGACAACCTGAATTACAAGTGGTCGTGGAAAAATGACTATTTTCTCGATGAAGTTTCGTGTGTTTACAGAGATCTTTTGTCTAGTACACCGAGAAAAATGAATTACTCGGATATCAAGAACTAAGAGTTCAATACACTACTTACCACAACACACCCACAAGTAAACTCCGTCGAGGTCCAAAACACCCAATGACTTCTAATATATTGAACCCCCCCCCAATTTTTTCTTGTCTTTTAATCCTTATGTCTTAATCAATCCTTTCCTTACAAGAAATCTTAGTCTTTCTTTTGTTATGTATTGTAAAATTTTCGACTCTTTATAAAGTTTAGAGTGTATTAAGTCTTTTGACTGTTTCAAAACAATTGACGGACTGTTTGAGGATATTATGCAAAAAAGGGGGATGTTAAAAACCGACGTCTACGAAACGGACGGAAAAGTATACTGTTGTGAAAACATTATAGTAAAAGATCGTTCTCCTATCTTTTATCTTTTTATTAAGTACGACTAAAAGAAAATCAAAACATCTACCTTTAAACAAAAAGTAATAACTATCAAATCTTCAAAGGCAAAACGTTAAACAATAATTACGACACATGTAAAAATCCTGATGACAGTTTAAAACCCTTTGGAGACAGTTTAAAGAAAGGATATTTTCGACATGTAAAAGACCCGTATAGTTCCAAAGTATAAGTCTCTGGGTAGAATTTATGAGACTTCACCGTTATGAGTCAGTTGAACTGTAGTTACAGAACATTTTCTAGATAATACTCTAAACACAATAAAAACAATTACATAAAACTAGTTCAGTCGTTCTTTGAATTAAAAGGAGGTCACACAAGTATATGAAGTGAAGAGTAATTCATATAATAATTAGGGGTTTGGGTATATAACGGAGATAAGTTTAAAATAGAGAAAGAGAAAACCATACTAGACTTTTTTTTTAACAATGTTAAATGAAGAGGTACAGTCTTAACAAAGACAACCAATGTATACCTGTATAAACTTTTTTTAAATATGTCCCTCAAACGTTAATATAAGTGACGTAATAACTACTATTGAGAGTTGTCCTTTTTGAAGGCAAAACTCGACGAGTATTTAAATCCGTAAACTACTAACCTTCTTAAAAGGAGTATGGTCGAAGGCCGAGACATGTAAAGTTTGGAACAAAGAGGAGGAGGAGGAGGGTGTAGGGTCGACGAGATCACGAGTCACAGTACTACCGTCCACCCGTCACCCTAATAAGGACCTTCAGTAAGGATGGGGTCCTGCCGGTCATTATTGATAGATACATTTGTCAAAGGTAATTCCGGTGTCATTTTACATGGGGGTTGAGTTGAACGAGAGTCCGTCGAAGATTACGAAGTCGTGGGCTCCCCTTCACACTGTCAGTCCCACTCCTCTCTCGGTAGAAATGGATAATGCTAAGTTATGTCTAGAATTGATTAAACGTCAAGTGAGGACGTTTACCATGGTTGTGCATCCTGGTCCACCCAGGTAAAGATCGGCGCGGGGGTTGGGGATGGGGATGGGGGCGGTTCTCAGGAGACGATCACTCCCCGAGACGGCGAATTCGAGACACATCCATGGTCGGACACTCCCCAAAAACAACAAAGAAACTTAACTGTTTCCGCCGTCGTCTTATGGTTTCCCGGCTGAGGTCTTCGGAGCCTAAACACAGAGGGGCACTGGAACTTGCCCAACAAGGGGAGAGGCAGGCGGAGCCAAGGGGGTAAAGGGTCGGAGGGTGCGCGCTTGCCGGAGGATCGCGGGTGGGCCAGGGCCAGGGGACGGCACAGTCGTGCGCCGGCGATCTCCCGTGGTATCGGGGCAAAGTCTCGACCCCTTCGGTCCTCTGACCCGGCCCAACGGTTTCGCTGCCGCCGCCGTCAGATCGGGGACGACCCAGTCGAGGCGGAAGAATCTACGAAATGCGTTGGTTAGTGCTTAGCACGAGGTACCCTTGCAGCCGAGGGTGTCTTTTGACCACTTCACCCGTCCCGGAGCGCCGCGTCTGAGGCGAACCGAAACTTACCGGCGAGCGCTATGCTGTCCTCGAAATCGCTCATCCGCCCAAGGCACTGCCCGTTTCACAATACTAGGGACGGCACCGGGAGGGACGGTGGTCCCCCGAAACAGTGGGGAGTCCGAGTACTGTGAGTATCCTGTGAGGAACTAAACTCCGCAGACCCTGCCCCACCCCGACTAGACATTCACTAGACACTGCCTGACCTGGTGGTTACTCTCTCGTTCCGAGTCCCGGAGGGTCCGCCGACGAGAAGGCCGAGGCCAGGACCTCCCGGACACAACCACCGTGATGGGACTCGATCCACCACCCTAGACTACCGCAGGCGTCTCGGGGGTAAACCTCCAGTCCAGTACGTGGGCGTCTCCTCGGGTAGGACGGCACACCGGGAGAACGTCCCACTACCCGTAACGAGTCCCTTTCAAGCGCTCTCTAAAACAGAAAGTAGGGACCCGGACTCCGTACGCTCCCCCGAGACTCGTGGGGAAGGGTACAGACCCATCTTTCCCAGCCCCACTCCTCCGTCTTTGTTTCCTACATCCACTCTTTTAGCTAGACGGATTGTGTTGTCAACAGACAGGGGTGCTCACTTGGGACCCTATCGGGACCAGGTACCACTACACCTTAAGGAAACACCGAATCACGTCCCGAGTTAAATTTAGCTATGAATAACTGAACCCTCCCCCGCCTATCTACCGTCTTTCCCAGTCGGTTTGTTTCTCCCATGTCCTCCAACACGTTCCTTGGCCACGTATGGATCGTTACCCTCATCCCCACACACGTTCTCGAGGAACATTGGTGTTCCCCCACCTCACCTCCCTTTCGGATACATCACATACACAACTTTATGTGTATTGTATTTTCAGTGGTAAAATTGTTAAACTCCAAAAAAAAAAAAAAAAAAACGGGGGAGAGATACCGACGTCCTAGAATCAAGGGGTTGATCGGTAACTTGGGACCGGGAGTCGTCACTTACACGTCTCAGAATTGGTCCCTTAAGGGTTGTTCAAAATTTCATATGTTAAGTCATCGTAAATTGTGTAAGTGTCATAACACGTTGATAGTTGTAACAGATCAAGGTTTGTAAAAGTAGTGGGGTTTTCCTTTGGGAGTGGGTAATCGTCAGTGAGGGATAGGGAAGGGTCGGGGACCGTTGATGGTTAGATTAGACACTTAAACGGTTAGGACCCGTAAAGTACATCTACCTTAGTATGTCACATACCAGAAACACAGACCGAAGAAAGTGAGTCGTATAAAGGTTTCAAGTAGGTGCAATATCGTTCATAAATCATGAATTAAGGAAAAATACCGGTTTATTATAAGGTAACACGTCTATCTGGTGTAAAACACTTAGGTAAATCGACAACTACTCGTGAACGTCAAAAACGGAAAACCACTGACCTTTGTCTTCGTGTACATGTTAATGTAGACACAGAAGGATAGGAGACACCCAGGGAGACCCACGTCGAGAGACTTACAACCCGACACTCGTCCAGAAAACCGTAGATGCGGGCGAGGAGGGACTGGGATCGGGTCCCTTTGACACACCAGACCCCCTCGAACCTGAACAGTCAGTGGTGTAGTTTGTTTCTCCCAAGTGACCTCAATGAAACAAAGTCCCCGATCCGGAAATGTTGAGTCTGTGGTCTTAGACGAGGAAAAAGACAAGAGACGATTATAGTTATGTAGGTATCTCGTCTCTTGTTCTGACCAGACCAACGACGGTGTTACTCTCCCACCTTTTCGACCCCTGTTACCCTTTTGTGATTTTCCACCCTCCTGTACCCCCTTGTTTCCACAGTCAAGCTTTTATGCTGGGGGGTATGAAAGTAAAAATGACTGAGAAAACTATTGTTGTACATGTGTACTAACCTCCCACCCTGTTACACCCTGTACCTCCGGTGTCGGGTCCTTTTACGCCTACCCTTCAGTCCTCCCCGAGAGAAGACGGCGTCGTCCCGGACAGACGGGTCTGGGACTATACTTCCTCCTTCTCCCCTCCGACGTACATATACGCCTCGTCCCCCCGTTGGGGTGAACCTGTTCATCTTGGTCCCCAGGAAGAAACGGTTCACTCTACCCATTTAACACTAGTGGCCAGGACCTTTTCCATCGGTTACCCGAAGACATCCCCCTTAGAGAGGGGTTTAGGTGTTTCATGTGTGCGTCTCTTAGGAGGGATCCTAACACTTAGTCGTTTGTTTGACACAGTTAGATCCTAAAATTCCCGGATCCTAGGAAACTACGTAGTTCAAGAGAAAAAAAAAATTTTCAACGAGTCAAAATAGGTTGAGAAAACGGTGGGATACCTGATATCGGCGGTCCGAGGACAGGTACCTTAAAGGGTCCGTTCTTATGGCCGCACCCAACGGTACGGGACCCTAGAAGGGCAGGGTCCCTAATTTGGAATAAACAGTGTACCCAAGAAACGATGTTCACGACGGACCCAAACGATCTAAGACTTAGTCGATAAGGTGACTTGTGTTCGTCGGGGTGACTGAGTGACGTCAACCCTAAGTCGCAAATGACTCTACAGGATCTACTCGACGAGAGTCTAAGGGTCCAAAGTGAATAAAAATAAAATTTCCTCTGGTTGAAGGGTACCTGTCTCCTCGGACCGTTCGATGCCAGGTGTCGTAGCCTTTCTCGACCTCTCCTGAACCATGTATCGTGTTGTTACCAAACGGTTGAAACAAAAAAGAAGAAATCTAGGAAAAAACAACAACAAATTTACCTTCATTCGTGAAGGGACCACCAGGTCACCAATTCTAAGGGACAAAGGTTACGTCCTCCGTACACAAGCTAGGGACCAACCCCTTGATTCTAGGGTGTACGACACGTCGTACCATTTAAAAAAAAAAGTTAATTTTATAAAAAAATTTTTTATTATGTTTAACTTCATATCAACTAAATGTCACATCAATCAAAGACCATATAAGAAGGGACCACCGAGTCTGCCATTTCTGAGACGGACGTTACGTCCTTTGGGTCCCAAGTTAGGGACCCAACGGTTCTAGGGGACCTCTTTCTTTACCCTTGAGTTCGGTCATAAGAACGAACCTCTTAAGACACCTGTCTCCTCGGACTACTCGGACATCAGGTACCCCAACGTTTCTCAGTCTGTGCTGACTCGTTGATTGTGAAAAGAAAAACCATATATCGTTTCACTAAGACAGTGTATATACACACATATATATATATATAAAGAAAAAGTCTAAGAAAAGGTAATATCAAGTAATCTTCTGTGACACATATCAAGGAACACGACATATCATCCTGGAACAACAAATAAAATATATATTATCACACATATATAATTAGGGTTTAAAGATTAAATAGGGAGGAAGGAGTAAGGGAGAAACCATTGGTATTTCAAACAAAAGCTACTGACACCCATCCAAAACATTTATTCAAGTGAACATAGTAAAAACTCTAAGGTATATATTCACTATATACCATAAACAGATTGAAGGAAGTGAATCAAACTCGAGATCCAGGTACGTACAACGACGTTTACCATAATAAAGTAAGGAACTATACCGACTCATTATAAGGTAACATATATACTCTGGTATAGAAATAGACAAGTAGACAACTACCTGTAAGACCAACAAAAGCACAGAACCGAAAACATTTATCACGACATTACTTGTAACCCCATGTACTTAGCAAAGCTTAATCAAAAGAGGTCTATAAACACGTCCTCACCCTAACGACCTAGTATACCATTGAGATAAAGATCAAAAAATCCCTTGGAGACACAAAAGGTATCACGGACATGGTTAAATATAAGAGTGGTTGTCACATCCTCCCAAGGGGAAAGAAGTTTGGGAGAGGTCGTAAGTAATAAAGATCTGAAAAATTACTACCGGTAAGACTGGTCACACTCCACTATGGAGTATCAAAACTAAACGTAAAGAGATTAATCTCCACAACTAACCGTAGATTATTTTCTACCACTTGTAGAAAAGTATACGAACAACCGGTAGACATACAGAAGAAACCTCTTTCTTGCTCGGAAGACGGGTAAAAAACAAACTCTACAAACAAAAAAACAATAATTCAACATACTCGATAAACATATAAAGCTATTGATTCGGGCACAACGAGTTTAACAAACGTTTACAAAAGAGGAGCAGACAGCCAACGGAAAAACAAAAAGAATACCAAAGGAAACGACACGTTTTCGAATATTCAAATTCATCCAGGGTAAACAAATAAAAACGAAAATAAAGATAATAGAACCCTCCTCTGACTGTCCCTTACAAAATGGGTACAAGAGAATATACTCAAAATCCCACAGTACAGAATACAAATTTAGAAATTCGGCATTCAATAGACGTATATTACTGTTAAAATGAAAGTCAAATCTGTTGAAAATAAAGAAAAAGAATAGACTATGACACAGATCCTGAAGGCTATGATACAACTTATCTTCTCCACTCTCACCTGTAGGAACAGAACAAGGTCTTAAATCGTCCTTCCGAAAATCGAAAAATGACAACTCATAATACAACCGACATCCAAGCAGTATTTATCGAAAATAATACAACTTTATATAAGGGAGATAAGGGTGAAACTATTCTGAAAAAGAGTACTTACCTACAACTTAAAATAGTTTACGAAAAAGATGTAGTGACTCTACTAGTACACCAAAAACAGAAAGGAAGACAACTATACCACAAACTGTTCTAACCCAATGTATACAACTTTGTAGGAAAACTGGGACCCTACTTAGGTTGAACTAGTACCACATACTAGAAAAGACATATAACAACCTAAACTAAACGATTATAAAACGACTCTCAAAAACGTAGATATAAATAGTTTCTATAACGGGACATCAAAAGAAAAAACCATCACAGAAACAGACCAAAACCATAGTCCTACTACCACCACAGTATCTTATTGACCCTCATGAGGGACGAGAAGTCAGAAAACCTTCTTAAACTCTTCTTAGTCATATTCAAGGAGGACACAAACCATCTTAAGGGACTACTTCGGTAGACCAGGACCTGAAACAAACGTCCCTCCAAAAAAATTTTTAATAATAATTATGTTTAAGATAAAGTGAAGATCCCTAGACAAGTTTAAATAGATTAAGAAGAACTAAGTAAAAACCACCCGACAGACAAAGATCTTTGAACAGGTAAAGAGATCCAACAACTTAAACAACCGTATATTAACAAGTAACATAAAATAAAATTTTTTTTAGAGACGTCATAGACAACAATAAAGAGGAGAAATTAAAGAATAAAACAAATAAACCAAGGAGAAAAGATGAATCACTCGGACCGGTCTCCAAAAAGTCAAAACGAATGGGAAAGTTTTTTATCGACAATCAAAATAACTACAAGAAAAAGATAATAAAAACATTAAAGACAAAATAAAAGAGAGACGAGAACTAATAAAAGAAGGAAGACGACTGAAATCCAAAACAAACAGGAAAAAAGGGTCAAGAAAATCCACTATTCATCCCTCAAATAGACTCTAAAAAGAACAAAAAACTCCTTCCGGAGATAACGACCCTTGGAGGGAGAATTCTGACGAAAACGACGTGGGGCATCTAAAACCTACTAAGACAAAAGTAACAGTAAACAAAGTCAAAAGAGATACTAAAGTAACAACCGGGCAACGAAAAAATCTCGTACAATACATCTGAGTTACATTAGTAAAAAAGGAAGAAAGACACCAACTAAAGATGAAAGTATGGTAACACTAGTCTTTTCTAGGGACTTTATTAAAGATAAGAGAATTTAAACAACTACGAACAAAACGTAGGATGATAAGATTTCTTACAAGGTACACATTAACATTTCTTACACATAAGACAAAAAAAAAAAAGGGGGGACCGAAGTAAGTGAAATAAAAAGAGTATATTTTAATACACCACCGATGTCGACCTCTTCGGACCCAGGAGACGAATCTCTGAGACCACACCTAGAAATGTTCTACCAGTTACGTAAGGACTATGCCTCTGAACCACTTGTGGAAACGAAAGGTCTCTAGTCCCCACTCTATTGACATCCAGAACCTTTACCGTAGTTTTCATCGGAACCGCTTTTACGGTCCCACCACCACGTCGGGGACCGTCTCCACATTGTCAGTAGTCCTCGAAGAACCCGTGTCCCCGACTCTACTACGGGCACGGGGACCCTCGTCCCTACTCCGTGTGGTCGTGTCTCGGTGTCACCGGTCAGTGGAACGTTACTTGACACACCCTGAACGGTTAGAATAAAAGGATCATGGGAGCAGTGTACTCCTACTATCTCTCGAACCGGTCCTACTACCAGGGTGCCTACCGTCACCGATGACGGAATCTCGTGAACTGTAGGTTTGGTTGTACAGGTAACATTAGGGACTACCGCTGTTTACGGAACTTGGACCAGACGACTGGTCGTGCCAGACAAAAACGTACCCGTATTAGAAATAAAATAAAAATAAAACCCCCGTATTAGAAATTTTGGAAAAGGAACTCCCTACGAGGGTCCTTTTTCAGTTACTACAGTATAAGAAACTACCCGTCTCTCTTCTCTCTCTAAAGGAGGTCCCTGAACTAGAAGTACAGGAGCTGGTCCGTCGGGTCGAACCATTGGTCTTCGGTGTGGAACAGGAACCGGAAAGAAGTCACTCGAGACACCAGAGACGGGATAGGGACTAGGGCCGACACTGGGTTCGGGTCCTGAGGGGACGACTTCGGTGGAACCTTCGGTGGTAGGGTAGGGACCCGGGGGTCCCGGAGATCCGGAAGAGTTTCGTGGTCATAGTAGACGGTAAACCACAAGAATACTTCTTCGCATAAGACCATAAAACTCTGACATTACAGGACTTTTATAGTTAATACAGAGAGATAAAATAACACCTTAAATCCTAGAGACAACGGAATAACAAAACAAAACAAAACCAGACTTTCTAGACAGTCACTACAGTCACCCCACAATTACAAAGGATCATAATAACATAAGGACAGTTAAAGAGGGAAATACAGAAAATCATACAAAATACATAAATCCACAAGGATATAACTCAAGACCATTTCTGACTCCCGTGCTTCTCTTTCCCCACTGTCTCCTACTCTACCAACGTACCGTAGTGTCTGAGTTACCTGTACTCAAACTCGTTTGAGACCCTCTATGACTTCCTGTCCCTTCGGACCGTACGACGTCAGGTACCCCAGTTTTTCTCAGCCTGTACCGACTCGCTCACTTGTTGCCGTTGTTGTTTATGACTCACGTATATACAATTACTCACTTTGTAAGGGAAGAACATGACTAGAAAATAGTAACATATCACAAGAAGAAATAGAAAGAAATACCGGAAAAAATTTTCAGACAAAACAGACTATCCTCCTAGCGATGGGGAGGAAAGAACAGTAAAGGTAAAAGCCCTCTGTCGGAAAAAGTAGGGGAGGGAAAGTTAGATACACGGGAAACGGGATTTTACCCAGAGAACATCCGTTGTATAATATCCGAGAACAAAAGAATGGGTCAGACGGTGAGACACAGAAAAAAATTTAATAAAAAATAACCTCATGTCAACAAAATGTCACACCATAATCGAAGACGATACGTCGTTTCACTTAGGCAAATACACGTGTCTACTTTCAAACGACGATACTCGGTACTTGCTGTGGCCCTAAGCACCGGAGGCCTCCTCTCCTTGAGTTGGGTCCCGGGCACTGCTCCGAACTAGCGAGTCTCGAAAAACACATTATTTCAAAATAATTTCATATTTTCTCTATCTCTTTCGACGACTGTATCTGTCGTCTTCCCCTGTCTTTATCACGGAGGGATGATCAAAAATCGTTCCTCAATATATGGATAATTGTTCGACGATTAATCTCTTTCCTTTACGGAGTTTTGACTCTCTCAACGCGGTCCGGGGAGTGGGTGTTGTACGTAGAACTCTATCGTAACCGTGTTCCACTCAGTAGGACCCGGTTTTGTGTTAGGTGCCCTTAGAACCTCTTTCCGTCTAAAGGTTCGTTTATGTATCAAGTAATTGTATCGAATTCTTTCTACAAAGGTATTCTTTTTGTGTTACCAATCGAGTTCCAAACTCTAATTAATTGATCCATATTGGTCCACAACGGTACTGTTGTATCCTAACCTTCTCTTTTCTTTTTTTTTTTCAGACGGTATACGACGAACCCCTGGAGACCGGAGGGATGGCTCCGATAATTGCGAGAGTGTATATAGGTGAGTAAAAATCTAAAGGAAAGGTAAACGTGACATACAGAAAACTAACCGAGTAAATCAAGTAACTGTAAATTCCATTAATAACTATCTATTACACAAATAACGGTAAATTTTGGAAAAAAAGGTCAACTGGAATATAAAGAAGAAGGAAAGAAAAACAAAAAGGAAAACACCAAACTATTAGAAGAAAATATCAAGAAGAGACTCTTAGATAATACGAACTCAATAGAAGAAAAAACCAAAAACACATAGATAATACAAAAACTAAACGACAACAAGTCAACGAGTCAACACAGACTGAGAAACACTGGGGTACCTGCGGTCCGAAGGGACAGGAAGTGGTAGACGGCGTCGAACGAGTTTGAAATACAGGTATCTCACCCACTACGGTAGGTTGGTAGAGTAGGAGACAGTAGGGGAAGAGGAGGACGGAAGTTAAAAAGGGTCGTAGTCCCATTACTCAGTCGAGAAGTATAGTCCACCGGTTTCATAACCTCGAAGTGGTAGTCAGGAAGGTTACTTATAAGTCCTGTCTAAAGTAAATCCTAACTGACCAAACTAGAGGAACGTCAGGTTCTCTGAGAGTTCTCAAAAGGGTTATGGTGTGAAGTTTTCGTAGTCAAGAAGTTGTGAGTCGGAAGAAATACCAGGTTGAGAGTGTAGTTATGTACTGATGATCTTTTTGGTATCGAAACTGATATACCTGGAAACAGTCGTTTCATTACAGAGACGAAAAATTATACGACAGATCCAACCAGTATCGAAAAGAAGGTTCCTCGTTCGTAGAAAATTAAAGTACCGACGTCAGTGGTAGACGTCACTAAAACCTCGGGGAGGGGGGTTTTTTTCAGACAGTGACACAACAAAGGGTAGATAAACGTTACTTCACTACCCTGGTCTACGGTACTAGAATCAAAAAACTTATAACTCAAAATTCAGTCGAAAAAGTGAGAGGAGAAAGTGGAAGTAGTTCTCCGAGAAATCAAGGAGAAACTAAAGACGGTTTAGTCTACTCCCACTACCAGTAGACGTATAGACTCCAATAACTATAAAGAAGACCGTTAGAACTAAGGTCGAACACGAAGTAGGTCGGGGTGTAAAGGGTACCACATAAGACGTATATTCAATCTATTCGTCCCACTGTTATATGTCGGAAGTGTATGAGGAAAGGGTCAAACCTTGGTCAGACAACAAGGTACAGGCCAAGATTGACAACGCAGAACTTGACGTATGTCCAAAGAGTCTTCCGACCATTACAATCCCCTTCGTGTGACTAACTTTGGCGGGTGGGACCGGTCCTTGGTATCATTGGTAGACGTACTCAACAAAATGTTGTCCTCCAGGACCCTTGATTGTTCAGAGGTGGTTGGCCTTCTCAAGCCCTTTCCAGTTTTCCTCTGTGGTGTACAGGCTGGTGGAGGGTCTTAGGAAGAGAGGCCGTAGGTAGAGCCGACTTGTTCCACACGTGGTGGTCCTTCCTGAGACTCAGTCTTACTAACCGATTTCTGTTGGGTCTTTGCTTAGGGTAGTGGTATTTTGGACTCTGACGCTCGGTGCACCGTCTCGACACGAGGACCCAAGGGAATGGGATGACGAGAGGTGGACCCACGGGAAAGGGTTATGTCAGAGAACGAAACAGTCGTGTACACAGAGGAGCCTGTTAAGTGAAGGTTCACAATCTGTTCTCGGGTCAAAGCCCGGGACCTTCCCCAGGGGGAAGGACGTTATCATTCCACCAGACCATAAGGATAGAGAAATTCTTAAAAGGTATCAAACAACACTAGGCGTGTCAGTATCCGAAATCGCATCAGTCACTTCGTCCTTATCTACAAAAAAGACTTTAAGAGTACAAAAAAGATACTAGGTCACCTACGACGGTTAAACTAGAGACCAAGGAGACCGAAAAGATTTGGGTCGAACATGTAGACCCTCAAGAACCAAGTGCATGACAACTTCGGATCGGACCTCTTAAAACTCGGATCGAACCTCTTAAAACTAAACACCAATGGGACTAAAAGTTCATACATTTGGGTCATGACATAGATGCACGAAATCTGACCATCAGTATATCCGAGTTCGTGTAAGAAATCTTTTTTGATGTCTTGAACGGACCAATTCTTAGACAGATGGTTACGTCCCTTGTACCTAAACTCGGACCAGACCCTTCTAGTGTGTACGGCTCCCCGTTGTTTCGGTTGCACGGTGTTGATGACTTTCGGACACGAGACGTTGTTCTCTTCCGTGACTTTGTCCCTAGGACACGTCGTATCGATCTCTTTCGGACGTTTGTCGTCGTTTCTGGGTCGCGTCGGTTTACTTAATTCATTTTTTTTTTAGATGTTAAAAAATAAGGGGAAGGGGTGTAAAATACTAAAACTACAGGAGAAAATGTAGAAGTACAAGTAGAAAAACGACAAGAAACCTTAATATTAACTTAAGTGTTTTTTACGAACATAAGATGATCGAAGGGGGTGATGGACGTGGTGCACCGAAATCCCTAGAATCAACGGACAGGACACCTTAGTGACTCAGGATTGGAGACCTGGTGGTCCCTTAAGGGACATGAGCCAATAAATTCACTAAATGAAAGGTTAACAATAAAAGAGAAAGTCTAAGAACGACGAAAAGACAAAGCTCTTCTGGAAAGTTATAAAGAAAATCCTAACCAAATCACAACGACATCAGAAAATCAAAAATAAAGAGACTCTTTAAGAAATAGAGAGGAAGATAAAATTTACTAATAGAACGACTCATCTCAGAGGATCAAACGTCCAAAAAGGGAAAGTCCTAAAACTTATAAAGAACGGTGAAAGAAAACCGAACGGTGAAAAGACATCTCTTTAGTCGACTATCGGAATACCCCCAAGGGAACATTGATTGAAACAAACAAAGAATGACTGAAATCTTAGGAGAGAAATTGAAAACGGTAAAATTAATACAGAATCACATCCAGACAAACCCAAGTAGAACAAACCCTAGGAGACATGAAGGATATGGACCTTCAGATAAAAGAAGAAATCCTTCAAAAGGTGGTATTAAAGAAGTATATGTAAAAACTAGGGGTGAAGAGAAAGAATAGGAAGACCCTTGGGACAATACTCATCCATCCGAGTGAAATATATGTGACTATCCAAAGTATATAACGAAAGTAAAAAGACAGGTGACAAGACCAACCCGTCAAAGATAATAAGATAGAAGGTCTAGTAAATAATAAGAAGACGTAATAATTTCAACGATAAATAACGGAAATCGAGTCGAAAGTAGAATCGTGTACTCAAAGGATTAAAATTAACCGAGAAGAAATATCAAAGATTAAGGAACAATATCACTAGACGTGAAGACAACCATCGGAAAACATTAGGAAGTCATAAAACCATTGAAGAAAAAACTTGGCTTCTAGATCATCTGACCTCTCCAACCACAGTAACAAACAAGAAAGTCCCCTAAAGAGAATGAGAAAATTAACCCTCACGAAGAAGACGAAGAACTAAAATGAATATAAACAGACTGATACTTAAATCCTCTTTGTCAATAAATCACAGTAGAACCTCCACAAACAGTTGGAACACGATATGGTAAATCTCTTACTTTGTGCGTATGTGTGTTCCGGTGGAGTAGTATATTCCTACCTCTAAATTTAAAGTTTTCTAGGTAGATATATTTTATCTATTGACTGTTCCTGGATGAGACATTGTGTCCCCTGATATGAGTTATAAAACATTATTGGATATTACCTTCTCTTACATTTTATATATATAACTATATATATATATAGTTATTTTTAATTTTATTTATTATGATTCTTTTCTAGATTTCTAGGATATTAGAATATCCCGTCAGAAAATAAAAAGTAAATAAATAAAAATATTAAATAAAATAAATAAAAACCGACACGACCCAGAAACAACGATATCTCCGAGAAGAGACCAACGCCACGTGTCGAAGAGTAAAACCACCGAAGAGAACAATGTCTCGTGTCCGGGATCTTACGTACCCGAAGGTATGAACACCGTGTGCCTGAATCAACGGAGTACCGTACACCCTAGAAGGTCTGGTCCCTAGCTTGGACTCAGAGGATGTACCTGTCCGTCTAAGAAATGGTGACTCGACGGTCCCTTCGAATATTCCGTCAGAAAATTTACTCTGTAGGTTAAAATACTTTTAGAATGATACAGCAGGGATAAAGAGAGTAAAAAGGAATTAAACTGGTCTGTTTACAAGTCTTATACTCTAAACCCCTGGTCAGGTCCCAAATCCCGAAGGGACCATCGAGTCTGCCATTTCTTAGGTGGACGTCATGTCCTCTGGACCCAAGTCAGGGACCCACCCCTTTTAGGGGACCTCTTCCTTTACTGTTGGGTGACGTCATAAGAAAAGACCTCTTAAAGAACCTATCTCCTCGGACCGTCCGATATCAAGTACCTCAACGTTTCTCAACCTGTGTTGACTCACTGATTTGTAAAAGTGATCCCAAATCTTTGAAGAAGTGACTAGGGGATGGTCCCGGGGACCTTAGAGTAGACCAATAGAACAAAGGAAGAAGTTAACCATAAGGGTTAAACCAAAAATTCGAATAAATAAATGAATAAAAGTAAAATAAGGGGACCTCCTCCCGTGCCGTTGGGTGAGGTTATAAGAACGGACCCTTTAGGGTACCTGTCTCCTCGGACCACACAATATCAGGTACCCGAACGTTTCTCGGCCTGTACCGACTTCAGGTAGTCAGGTACCCCAACGTTTCTCAGTCTGTTCTGAATCGCTGACTTGTTGTTGAAGTATATATAAATATACTTCAAGAAAATATTTGTAAATATACTAATTTTTTAGTATATATTTGAAGTAAATACACATACAAAAGGTCCACCGCGATCACCATTTCTTAAACGGACGGCTACGTCTACTCTCAAACTAAGGACCCAGTCCTTCTAGGGGACCTCTCTCCCGTGCCTTTGGGTGAGGTCATAAGAACGAACCTTTTAGAGAACCTGTCTCCTCGGACCACCCGATGTCAGGTACCCGAACGTTTCTCGACCTGTACTGACTTCGCTGACTCGTGTCGTGTCGTGTACCGAAATATTACAACACAATCAAAGTCCATATACCACTTTACTAAGTCAACATGTATACATAATATATATACATAAGAAAAAGTCTAAGAAAAGGGTATATCCAATAATATCTTATAACTCATCTCAAGGAACACGAGACATCATCCAGGAACAACCAATAGACAAAATATATATCGTCACACATATACAATTAGGGTTAGAGGATTAACTAGGGTACAAAGGGGAAACCAATTGGTATTTGAATAAAAACTTCACACATTCAGACAAAGACAAAACATTTATTCAAGTAAACACAGAAAAAAGAATCTAAGACATATTCACTATAATATAAAGAAATAGACTGAATCATACTCTTAGAGATCCAGGTAGGTACAACGACGTTTAACCGTAATCAAATAAGTAAAAAAATATCGACTCATTATAAGATAACATATATACATGATACAGAAAAAAACACCCCTCCCGACGAGGGAGTCGTCACTCTTACACAACAGGATTGGTGAAGTGACGGTCCCTTAAGGGACATGGTACACAAAAAAAAAATTTAGTTAAGGACACAACTACCTATCAGTTCAACGAAGGTATAGAACTGTACATTTATCACGACAATACTTGTGACCCCACGTACATAGAAAAGTCTAAACAAAAGAGATCTATAAACGGGTCCACACACTAACGACCTAGTATACCATCAAGAAAAAAAAAAAAAAAAAAACCACGACACGAACTAGGAGTAACGACACGTCCGAAAAAAGATCAGTACCACTCGACCCCAATGAGAGATCAACGTCACGTGTCTGAAAAGTGACGGCACCGAAGAGAACAACGACTAGTGTCCGTGATCCCACACTCCCGAAGTCAACAACACCGTGCTCCCAAGTCATTAACACCAAGAACTCGAGATCTCGTGTCCGAGGTATCGACACCACGTACCCGAATCAACGAAGAACCTTACACCACAGAAGGGTCTAGTCCCTAACTTGGATACAGAGGACGTAATCGTCCTCCTGAGAAATGGTGACTCGGTGGTCCCTACCACGACCATCAAGATAAAAATCAAAAATTTCCTTGGAGGTATCGCAAGAGATATCATCGAAACGGTTAAAGGTAAGGGTGGTTGTCACAACCTCTCAAGGGAAAAGGGGTGTGGGAGAGGTCGTAAATAACAAACATCTAAAAATTTACTACCAGTAAGACTGACCACACTCCACTATGGGGTAATGTCAAAACTAAACACAAAGAGATTATTAATCACTACAATTCGTAGAAAAGTACACAAATAACCGGTAGATATACAGAAGAAACCTCTTTACAGATAAATCTAACGGGTGAAAAACTAAAAAAAAAAAATATACCTCAACGTACAACGAGAAACAGATAAAACTTCTAATTAGGGAACAACCAACGAAGTAAATGTTTATAAAAGAGAGTAAAACACCCAACAAAAAATTAAAAAATACTAAAAGAAACAACATGTTTTCGAAAATTCAAATTAATCCAGGGTAAACAAATAAAAGTAATGAGAATCTCCACCTAAGTTTTTCTATAAGGACACTAAATACAGTGTTTCACAAGACGGATACAAAAGAAGACCCGGATGTAAATCCAGAAATTAGGTAAAACTGAAATCAAAACATATAACATAATTGTTTAGAAGACTAAAGTAAAAAAAATGTACATTGACAGATCAAAAAGATCGTCGTAAATAACTTTTTTGACAGAAAGGAGGAGACATATAAGAACGGAGGAAACAGTATCTAACTGGTACCCAAGTACTCTCATAAAGACCCGAAAGATAGGACAAGACAGCTAGATATAAAGACGAAAACAAAGTCATGGTATGAGAAAACTAATGACATCGAAACATTATATCGGACTCCAGTTCCTCGGACTAAGGAGACCGAGGTAAAAAGAAAGAATCCTAAAGAAGTCGATAAGTTCCAGAAAACACAAAGGTATGTTTAATTTTTTACAAAACAAGAGTCAATTCAAGTCAGTGAGTCAGCACAGGCTGAGAAACACTGGAGTCCTCGGAGTCGTGCGGTTCGGAGGGACAGGTAGTGGTTGAGGACCTCAGGTGGGTTTGGGTACAGGTAACTCAGCCACTACGGTACGAGACAGCAGGGAAGGAGGAGGACGGGAGCCAGAAAGGGTCGTAGTCACAGAAAAGTTTACTCAGTCGAAAAACGTAGTCCACCGGTTTCATAACCTCAAAGTCGAAGTTGTAGTCAGGATGGTTACTTGTGGGTCCTGACTAGAGGAAATCCTACCTGACCAACCTAGAGAAACGTCAGGTTCCCTGAGAGTTCTCAGAAGAGGTTGTGGTGTCAAGTTTTCGTAGTTAAGAAACCGAGAGTCGAAAGAAATATCAAGTTGAAAGTGTAGGTATGTATTGGTGACCTTTTTGGTATCGGAACTGATCTACCTGGAAACAACTGTTTCACTACAGACGAAAAATTATACGACAGATCCAACCAGTATTGAAAGGAAGGTTCCTCATTCGTAGAAAAGTAAAGTACCGACGTCAGTGGTAGACGTCACTAAAACCTCGGGGGTTTTTATTTCAGCCTGTGACAAAGGTGACAAAGGGGTAGATAAACGGTACTTCATTACCCTGACCTACGGTACTAGAATCAAAACAAGATCAAGACACTTTTTACGGTAACCATTAAACGATCTCTAACGTGACTTAGACATGTAACGGAACCATAAAGGTCAAATGAGAAAAAAGTTTAACTTCATACCTACTAAAAATCAAACGAATTGTTGACATAACTCCTTATTAACGGTTTATATTAACATACATAAATTTCACATGTCGCCCCCTGAAAGGACCGTCAGGTCACCAATCCTGAGACGTGAAGGTGACGTCCTCCGTATACAAGGTAAGGAACCAGATCCTTGATTCTAGGACGTTCGGCACGCTACGTCGGTTTTCAATTTTTATTTCTATCTTATTTCACATGTTACACTAATAACTGTACGTATGTATGTGTATCTTACTAATGGTTCTAGTTCTATTAATTGTGTGGGTAGTGGAATGTATCAATTGTATCAATTGAGACACACATACACACACCTCTCTTACGAATGCTAGATAAGAACGGTTGAAAGTTCATAGTTTATGGAAAAATAATTGATGGTAGTCGTACGATAAGTAATGTCGGAGTCTTGAAGAAGAAGAACATCTACGTTTAAACATGGGAAACTGGACGTCGTGGGGTACGATTAATCTTTCGTATGACGAGTTTAGTCTTGGAGACTATCGAAGATCTTCACATAATCACATAATCACCACTCGTTGGAAATAGGCGAAGGGGGTTGGAGGGCGCCGGAAGGAGTTCTCTGTTAAAGTCCCTTACTTTTACTACGAATATCCGACGGACATAAACGTAACGTTTACTTTTATCGAAACTTAGGACACCCCCTTTATACATAAAAGAAGGTCCCCTCGAACGGACACGTTAGTTCATCTAAATAAGATTACTCGTTGGCTACGGTAAACGGTCAATGATTTTACAATTATAGCCGTCTTAACTTTTGATCAGTGTATCTCCGTCAAAAGATTAAAAAATAGGATTTTAATCAACTGTCCGACTTCCACCTCTATTTATCTTATCGTATTTTGGTAAATAATGTTCATCATCCGAAGTAGAGCGAGAGAAACTATGTAGTCAATCCGAACAAAACTACGTGATGTCCTTCGAACAACCATTATGTAACGTTTGACATGTAAAGTCAGTCTTGAGTTTACCAAAGGTTCCACGTCAGTATTTCCGGTCACGAGTTTTATCGACGACGGGGGTCCCTCACTCCCGAAGGATTCTCCGGGAATTCCCTCGGGTCTCGCTTAAAGGACCTTAGCGACCAAAACCTCCGAAATTTTTTTATTATGTTTATATTCAGGACGACACAATGGTCCGTCTAAAACTGTGTGTCCAGGACTGAGTTTCATAACACACTGACTGTGAACATAAATGATTTAGTAAACTCAGGATCAACTAATCTTGATACTATTGATTATTAAACTAAGGAAACTACGACTCCGTCGACTCAATTGTAGACCTCAGTTTCACGGGGCTAACCTTGGGGACTCTTTCGCGACAATAGATAAATCAATAGTGAGACAAGACCGGTGATTACGTCTCCCTGAGTGTCTTTCCTGGTCCCCTCCCATTCCACCAATCGTTCTACCGTGTATACCCTTGAATAATTGCTATGTCGTCTCCCCCTTGTCTGTATCCCACGTTTTGAACCTCTTTAGTGTGCTAGACCCTCTACGAAGTTTTAAGTGAAGGAACACAAACAACAAAATCCGCTCTTACAAGGAATGGTATCGTTCTGATTTATATAACAGACGGTCCAGAATTAAGAGTTTAACCAAAAGTAACAATTTTTTACTACATCTTTTACGACTCACCGCAGGAGAGGTCAGACGTCGTAACGTCTCCGACAAATACTCTTCGGTACTTTCGATGTCTTCAAGAGCAGAATAAAAGACGTAAAGATCAAAATACGTTAAAGTAATCTAAAAAGACGAAACCATTATTTAAATCTTTCCTCTTCCTTTTCTTGTGTCAATGTTTATGTTGTGAATACCTGAAAGGACCACCAGGTGACCAACTCTTAGACGGACGGTTGCGTCGCCTGTGTCCAAGCCAGTAACCAGACTAGGGTGCGCGGTGTTGACGACTTCGAGTCCACGGGATCTCAGACACAAGGCGTTGGTCTCTTCCGACGTGCGACGTCGATCTCTCATCAGGGGTGAGCGACGTTGATCTCTTTCGGGTGAGTGTCGTTGTTTCTGGGTCGTGTCGGTTTTTATTTTTATAATTTTTATCTATATATTGCGAAGAATGGTAAACTTTCACTTTCAGTGAGTCAACACAGACTGACAAACACTGGGGTACCCGATATGTCAGGTACCTTAAGAGGTCCGGTCTTATGACCTCACCCATCGACAAGAGAAGATGTCCCTAAAACGGTTGGGTCCCTAGCTTGGGTCCAGAGGGAGTAACGTCCACCTAAGTTAATGTTAAACGAGCGGTTATTAATTACTATTGAAATTAAGGACGTCATGTCAAAAAGATTAACTTTATGTAAACTACACATGGTAACACGTTTAAATTTTGAGTTTAAAAGGAAACAAAGGAAACTTCTATCACACTGAACAAAGACCTGTTTTTGTAGAAGTTATAAGAGAGGAGACCCATACATTGTAATTAGTACCCCACCCCCCATCTTAACTAGTTGTTTATTACAGTCCGTGTCAGTCCTTCTCCCCTTCTCCGCTGTCGTCTACTCTACCAACCTACCGTAGTGACTGAGTTACCTGTACTGAAACCCGTTTGAGTCCCTCTCGCACTTCCTGACTTCGGACTGCACGACGTCAGGTACCCCAGTGTTTCTCAACCTGTGTCGAACCACTTACTTGTTATTGTTGTCAGTCCTTTACGATCGATAGAGAAGTTTCTCTATTTCGGTACATAAAACCAGGGGTCAGGGTGTCTACTTTGTGAAGTAATAATTTACGACTACCTAAGGTCAATTCAGTGCTGCGTCCTCGGGGTCGGTAGTCGTGGTAGGTATTGACCCCATCAAAGTGTTTCGATGGAGGACAAACGAAATAAGTAAACTGTTTATCAAATTATGTTTCTTTTGCTAAAGAGTAAAAAGAGAGAGACTCGTTGGGGTCTTTTTCAGTAAATTCGAACAACTCGACTTTAAAGAAGGGCACGTACTATTGAGTATACTACGACTTCTAATCCCGACAGGACGAAAGACTCTTACTTTATTAGGTTAGAAAAGTACAACAGGATAAGACATCTTTTTTCGTTTATTTATATTACACTAGAACACTATAGTGAATCGTTTAGTTATTCCTTTTTAGGGGTGACCCAAAAAGGTTTCGTTTGTGTCTCCTTTCGATTGACGGTAACCAGTAAATACTTATAACAGGGGGTTCGTAATGGTCCTTAGTGAACCACTTGATGTACCCGGTTACAAGGTCTTCTAGGAAACACGATTAAAGCCGTTGTTTCGGTTTAAATTTGTCTTTTCATGGGGGAGCTGCAACGGTGTGGGGGTGTAAAAGAACGAAAAGAAAGTTTTCCTCCCCGTGGACTCGTTGTGGTCTCGTGTAATGTAAAGAAAGAGACTTCGTTTAGTGTGCAAAGGTTTTGTAGAACCGATTTTTATTTAATTCAACACAAAGAAAGGCTCTCCTTTTAACGAAAACCGACGAGTGGGTCGGCATGAAAAGACGATTTGAGACCCGAAACAAAAACTAAAAGTACTTTCGTCCAAATATTTGTGGTCTCCGTTTTACGTCGTTGATCTTGTCTACCAATTTCACGATAGAGCAAACAGTCATAGCCAAACCCCTTATGACGTCTCAGCCCGACGCCCCGAATGTCCGCAAGTCGATCTCCTTAACAGAACCCGTCTTAGTTTCGAGGAACAACGTTTCGACTCCGAGTCATAAAAGGAAAGGACTCTCCTTGTCCACTGTTTCTTTGGTAAGAGAAGAACGGGTACCCCGAGAAGGGGGTCCACTTCTTTTTAGTCCACCGATCTTTAGAACCGAAAAGTTTTACCCCCTTCCGTGACAACTACTTTTATTAGTTATTTGTCAGATATTATCCAAAATAAACTCGGTTTGACTTCTAATATCGGACTCTCTGTCGGAGAGTCTACTGAGACTCTTTCTCGAGATCTCTTCGAACCAAAAGTCACGTCAAAATAATTATATCGAGTAGTCTTACTTCTTGTAATTTGTTCAGTCCCTATGTAAGGACGTTCCAAACTTTTTTGTCTAGTCGTGTATGTCTCACTCAGTCATACCGGAACCGTAGACCCTTCCCTCAGAATAGCAACTTCCTCGTGGTGGTAACCACAGGGTCCTTCCCCTCGTAAATTAGAAATATAATAATAAGAATAGAATGAATTAAAAATGAAAAACAGACGGCGTGTCGTACACCCCAGAATCAAGGGGATGGTCCCTAGCTTGGGCCCGGGGGACGTAACCTTCGTACCTCAGAATTGGTGACCTGTAGGACCCTACAGGTATTAGAAATAAAAAATTGTGCTTGAAAGAATGGAGACCAGTTACGTGGGAAAAGAAGTTATTAATTTCGTCTATATGTTATATACAAAGTATCCGGTGTTTGTCCAACAAATCAATCGTACTCTAAGCTCAATCTAATACAGATTCGGTCTTACTGAAGAGATATGGAGTTATGGACTTTGGATGAAGGTAGTCGTCAGTACACTATAGGGTGCCGGAATGTCAACCACCCCTTTCGGTAAAGATTGGGTCTTAGGGAAGTGGTGAAAACTGAAAACTGTGGAAACGGATGTTCTATGATGTGATGCCAACAAAACAAGTGTGCGACGTAACAGTTACAAGGACTTAAATGATTTAGGAAAAAAAAAAAAGGGAACCCCAAGAAATCCCTTCTAAGAGGGACGAGGAAGAGATCTCTTTGGGACACTCCACGGGCCCCCGCTCAACGACACCGAGGACGTGTCGGCGGACCGTGTTTGTCACGGACTCCCTGTGAGCGACTCAGTTCTGGTACTACCGAAGATTTAACTCCTCCCCTTACCCCGACTCCTACCCCCACCCCCCTGAGTCCCCGAAATAACATTGTGAACTACAAAAATTACTTTTATTATGAACTTCGTTTATACGGTCATTATCCATGGACCCAGAAACAGATGAACAGATATCAAAATTTCAAACCGTTGGGGGGAGGAAAAAAAAAAAAAAGTTTCTTGTTGTCACGTGAGACCTTTACCAAAAGTTTGGACTGACGTCAATATACACCTTGAAATTTTTGACAAAGTCTAAGGACCCGGGCGATGCGGATATGAGTCAAAAGTACCCACCCTGGGTCTTTAATCCCAGGAAATTTTTCGAGGGGTCTACAAAGAGTAAGTCGGTCAGGTCGCAACCGGGAATCTGGTCGGAACTTCGTGGTGATGGAACGTTTCCAGTAAGTCAACTATGAATATTCATAATATTATGAATGCGCACACACAATCCAACGAAGTCGACACAGGCTGAGAAACACTGGGATACCTGACATCGGGCGGTCCGGGGAGACAAGTATCCTTAGAGATCCGTTCTTATGACCTCACCCAAACGAACGGGAGGAGGTCCCCTAGAAGGACTGGGCCCCTAGTTTGCACGTAGAGAATCCAGAGGACGTCCGACCCTTTGGGTATTATGAAGATTAGGGTACATATAGGTTTAACACAATTGGATGCGATACCCCACCAACAAAAAATCACACATAGATAGTAACCCAGGAAAATTAGATTGATATTATTGGATTTAACAACCAGAACGATCTCATTGTTTTCCCAAAGAAAAATCAGAGAAACACTTTTGATCCAGTCTTGAGTAAACTGCTGTGTATCTAGGAGCACGTCAAAATTTCGGTTTGAAAATTTGAAATTATCCAATCTAAAATCTAATGTTGTGCCAGATATTTACCGGAAAGTTATATGTACTTTAAAGGAAAAGTTAGACCTTGAAATTAAGACGGTCCAAATCCCGTCAAGTCGAACTGTTATCGTAGAAAAGGGGTCATACTAACCTATAATATCTTAACATATGTTTTAAAGAAAACGAACAGGAGTACAAATCGAAGTTCAAAGAAAAGGGTCCGAGTGAGTCTTTAAAAAATCAAAATAAAATAATTAATTAAAAAAATTTAAATAAAAAACCGACGTCTATCACTCTGGAATCAAGGGACTGATCCCTAACTTGGGTCCGGAAGTCGGTACCTTCGTACCTTAAGACTGGTGACCTGGTGATCCCTTAAAACGGCACAAGTGAGTTTTACTAACAAAATTTCCATTACTCAAATTCAGGTGTCTACACATGAACGTACACGTGTCCCAGTGAGCAACTGTGAAAACGGGGTCACCGTGTACACTGTAGGGAGGGAAAACGAGTTAGACACGAGTCGTCGAGTCAGCACAGACTGAAAACACTGGGACACCTGACATCGGGCGGTCCGAGGAGACAGACACCCTAAGAGGTCCGCTCTTATGATCTCACCCAATGGTAAAGGGGAAGGTCCCCTAGAAGGGTTGGGTTCCTAGCTTGGGTTCAGAGAACGCAGAGGAAGTAACCGTCCGTCTAAGAAATGGTGATGGGGTGGAAGTGGTGATGGGGGTAGGAGGTACTCGTTGTTTTGTTCCTTCACTTTAATTTATCGAGAGACACCATAAACCGTCGTCGAACCAGCTCCATCGATTTGGATTTTTTAGTTTTGGTCCTGTTAAGATACTGAGACATACCGAACGACGACGACGACGACGACGACGACGACGACGACGACGACGATTCAGCGAAGTCAGTACAGGTTGAGACACGTTGGGGTATCTGCCGTCGGGTGGTCCGAGGGGACAGGGACCCTAAGAGCTCCCTTCTTGTGACCTCACCCCACGGTAACGGAAGAGGTCATACCGAACGATCGTTCGTATAAAATGTCAAACAAAAGGAGTGTTGTCGATTCTGATCCGACCCAAAAAGAGAAAAGAAATTTTTTGAAATTCTAGCTAGGAGATTGTCCACTCTTCGTGAAGGTACAACCTTCCCGGGAGGTCGAGACCGACAGGTCTGACACAAACCCTGACACTCACACTCCGACCGGACGAAACCCGACCCGCCCAAGAATCGGGTTCGAATGTCCCTAGTAGCACATAAAGAAGTCGTGGACAGTACTAGCACACGATGTAGGTATAAGGACCCTATGGCCAGTACACAGGTTGTTGCAGAATGTATGTAAAGTCATCCATCGTTTTTGACTCTTCTAAGGGAAGAAGAGTCACATTTCAAGAGGATAGGAGACTGAACAAACGTTGAAGTGACTACACCTGTCCGAATAATTTTCTCGTCTTGACCTCTGGAGTACTGGTCGCCATGAGTACACTCCACAGGGACGAGAAAACAGACCGAGGTCTGGAAAGGATCCCCGGTGACGTCGGGAACGACCAAGGAACTAAAGTATTGTAACCTTTTTCCCTTCGTTCAAGTTCAGATATCCTTGTAATCTTGTCGTCTCTCAAAAACAAACAAGCAAACTGACATGGTACACCGTACACCCAAGGGGACGTCATCTTCACGTCAGAATTGGTAACCTGGTAGTCCCTTCAGGGAGCTAGTAAACGTCACGTTTGATTAAGTTCGTTTATGTTTCTTTATTCCCGAAGGGTCCACCGCGATCACCATTTCTTGGACAGACGGTTACGTCCTCTGCATTCTCTACACCCAAGCTAGGGACCCAACCCTTCTAGGGGACCTCCTCCCGTACCGTCGGGTGAGGTCAAAAGAACGGACCTCTTAGTGGTACCTACCCCTCGGACCGTCCGATGTCAGGTACCCCAGTGTTTCTCAGCTTGTCCTGACTTCACTGAATCGTTCGTCAGTGTTTCTTTCACCGGTCTCAACCTGTTTTATTATAAGGAATTTACACATATACAAGTTTTAGACTTACAATTTCTTTTTCATTTATACTTGTTCGTTGAGTTTTCGGTTGTTACATTTGTTTGGTGAAACCCGACGCAGGTGGATAGGTCCATTGGTTCGAGTTGTATCCTAAAATAAATATCCTTAGGATTTGAATCAAAAAACTAAATTTAGTTTTGACTTTCCAAACTGACCAACGGAAAGAAATTTGAACTTCCAACGTTACTCATATTTCTTTCGACCGAAAAGAATATTTTCCGTGTTCGTTCATGTAGACTTTTGGGGGTCGTTCCTGTACGACTGGGATCGTAAAGAGACCTCGCTTGGCGTTTACTGAAATGTGAGTCCTAATTACTGACGTAAACTACTGGTCTCGAATACTCCCTACGTGAACCCTGGGTCAGGGGTATAAGTTTAGTTCCCTTGTTGACAACAATAACAAATCAACGATTCAGTACAGGTTGAGAAACACTGAGGTACCTGACATCGGACGATTTGAGGAGACATGTACCCTAAAGGGTCCGTTCGTATGAACTCACCCATAGGTACGGGAAGAGGTCCCCTAGAAGGGCTAAGACCCTAGCTTGGACGCAGATAACAGAGGAAGTGACCGTCCGCCCAAGAAATGGTGATCGCGGTGGACCCTGCGGGTTCTCTCGTTACGTTCTGCCACGTTAACTTGCGTAATAGGCTTCTCAAACGGAAACTCACTCTTCACACGAACTGTACGTCGTGAGCGCGAAGGTAGACGAGACTATTCGTGAGAGTAGAGGAAAGAAATGTAAGTAAATAAAGAAGTCCCGGGTATTGGACAAACGTCATGATTCATGAAGAAGTCTCACTGGCAATGTCGTTTTAAGTGAAGACTACTTTTGAGGAAAATTGTTTCTGGTCTGACTTTACGTGTCCTCCTTTCAGGGACGGGACGTCGATGGGTCCACGTGAAATTTAAGTCTGGTAAAGGTTTTCCCGATATTCCTCCATCAGAAATTTAGGTTTAGAGGTACCAACCCAAATTATACTTATTTGTTCGAAAAATTTTTTCGCAAGATAAAAAAGTGTCTCCTCTTACAAATATTAACTCTAGGTTCAACTCTTGGTGTGTCTTTCAGTCCGACGGAACAAGATCCGTAACGATAAACTCACCCGTTCTTGTGTCGCGTATCTGGTGGAGAAGACAAACCACACCCTGACTTCAGTAATGACCCCAGACGCCGTAGGCATGAAATCCCGTCTCCTTTACCGACACTCACCATGACCCCGTCCCCTGTAGGTTGACAGGGAACCTTTATACTGCACAGTAAAAGAAAAGGGGTCCCCAGATACAAGAACTCCCGTACAATCGTAGAAGAGTAGGGTTCTTAACCGATGTTCTTTGGGGAGTAGACTCGATGGTCTTTACACACTCATATATATCGAAAAGTCTTACACACACGTGCGAACCAACACAGGCTGACAAACGTTAGGGTACCTACCATTGGGCGGTCCGAGGCGACGGGTATCTTAAAGGGTCCGTTCTTATGACCCCACTGAACGGTAAGTTTACATGAATGACAGTTTAGTCTTGATTCTCTTTTTCATTTTCCGTATAAAGTCAAAAGTTTCAACATTGGAGTGTAGTTTAATTGATTGCGACAAGAAGTTACTCTCGAGTGTGATTTACGTACCTTTTCCTGATGACGTCAACTACATTTCGTATTAAATTTTATGCCCCATAATAAAATCCGTCGACATAAAGGAGAATATTGGATCCGAGTTTTACATTGTGATACAAAGTCTAAATTATGTAGGTACTTGTTTAAGTCTTATGTGGTTTTTTTGAATGAAAAAAAAGGGGGAATCAGTAATCGGTTTAAATCTTCCGGTCTAAAATTGTGGACGAAAGTTTGGTTGGAACAAAAGGGAACACCGAGTCGACCATTTCTTAGACCGACGTTACTCCCGCTGGACCCAACCCTTCTAGGGGACCTCGTCCCTTTCCGACGGATGAGGTCATAAGACCGGACCTCTTGAGGTACCTGACATATCAGGTACCCCAGCGTCTCAGCCTGTGCTGACTCACTGAAAGTGAAGTTAGGTTGGATTGTGACTTGAACTCATAAATCCTCTAAGTCCATACTGTACATGCAGAAACCAAGATCGTAATGTAAAAGTCAAGTAAGAACTGAAATTTCTTTCACAAATTTATACAAATTTCACAATTTGTAAGATCTCAATTTGGTCGAAGAGATACTATATTCGCTAGTCAGAAAAGTCGAAGTTTGACCAAAACATTACTGATAACGGACAGTGTGAAACAGTCTCCTTATCGTTAATGTTTGAATTTACACTTAACGTATAACTATTTAATAGTGACGTCTTTTCGCAGACTTTTACAATTCACGACGAAAACCAATGAACCGTGGTACGAAAAGATGTCTGTTTTTGTGTTACTCTCCCTGTAGGATATCGGTAAAGAGCAAATAGTTTACATACCAAATAGTTTCACATTCCAAAAAAGTTGTGAATGATGTAAGATGAGACCGGACGTAAGGAAGGTTTTGTCATATAACCTTCGAAAAGGGACATTCTTACCTCACAGACCATTAGAGTCACATTCTTCGGATGAAGTTCACAGACTACGACTCACCTATTCACGATTTGTTTTTGGGTTGTAGACTAAATAGGTGGTGAATGTAATGATCAATGTCAATTGATTAGGTTCGAAGTCATTTAATCCGTTTAGAAAAGTATAAAATGACGTTTAGACTTCAAAAAAAGTTAACGAAACCGACACGACCCAGAGACAACGAGACGCCCGAAACAAGATCAACGTCGCTCACCCCCGGTGAGACATCAACACCACACACCCAGAGAGTAACACGACCGGGGAGAAGAACAACTCCTCGTGCCCGAGATCTCGTGTCCGAGTCATCGACACGACGCACCCGACAAAAAACCGCAGGTCCGTACACCTTAGAAGGACCTGGTCCCTAGTTTAGGTACAGAGGAAGTGACCGTCCGTCCACTCGGTGGTCCCTTCGGGCGTTTAGAGTTAAAAACCAAAAGCCGAAAATTAATTTTTAGAGTTGGAACCCCGTTATCTCTTCCGATTGATGTTGGGTTCTCGAACCCTAAATTTAGACTGAGTCATCGAAATCGAAAATTTAGAGAAATCACATTATGTACGTACCAGAATCGGAGACTGGATCAGTCTGAAGGATTCCTTCTATACCAATTGTCTCGGAACATCCTTAGGTGTAATCCGGGTAAAACGATTCTTTCCTAAATATGATTTACGAATTCTGTAAGACTTTCATCTACTGACCTTCTTGATTGATGATCATGATGACTACTTATAAAAGTCATCATTATTGGAAGATCTAAAAACTGGAATTTGTGTGTCGGACCTCTTCGACAAAGGGATAAGTGGGTTGTCTTGTGTGATTAAATGTAGTTCTTGGGAAGTCCCTGTGTAGGATTTGTATCTCTGGAAACCCTTTTCCTAATGCTTCCCAATTGGACATAGAGGAACCACGGGGTTCTGTGATAAGGAACGACTGTCAGTGCCCCGTACGTATCATTCTGTGACGGTCGGAAGTGTTACAATTGTGAAGGAAGAGTCAGGGTGAATTCTCGTGGTCTAATAGATAAAGACCTAAGGTTTCTACATGGGTCACAAAATTACCGACCCCTTCTTGATCTACCGTTGAGTTTCTTATGTGCAGCTTAGGAGTACACTCGGGGGGGACCTCCTGAACCCCTTTTTGTAAGGTCACAGGTTTCGTAGACAAAACTTCAAAATGTAGATATGTTAACTTTTGTTTATCCTTTACTCATCTGAAGTTAAAACATCCCACCAGGGGTGACCCGAGGGAGACCCCGTCCACCCACTTCCCTTCCACTCCGACCCCGTCGACCACAAACTTGACAGTAAATGCACTTTTTTCGGGTGGTGTTACTTTTTGAAGATAAAAATCTATTTACGACTATCTCGTTTTACTCTGTTGGAAGATAAAAGTGTACTGTTGATTTTCGTAAGGGTAAAATGAGAACTCGACACATGTAAAGTCATCTTACAGAAATTTTTAGTTGACTAAAAATACACCCAGACATTAAACAAAACACCTCCTTTCAAAAATCATATCAAATTCTTGTAAAGGGAACTCTTAAATCCAGGATTTCGTTTACTTAATAATTATTTCGGAAACGATAGTGGGATTGAAATTCGAAACTCCATCTTTATGATAGGTAAAAGGTTACTTCGTCAAGTTTTATAACCACCGGTATATATAAAAGTAACAATCTACACAAGTACACAGATTTTTATGAATTTCAGTTTGTCGAATTAGGTTGATCAAAAGATTTGACGTCTTATGGTCTAAATAAGTAGAAGACCAAGAGAAAAAATTTTTTGTTTCAAACTACTTTTAATCCCGATACAGAGAAAGAAGTCGTCATTACGAACGTCATTGAGTTCCCTTCATGGTTGTCCAAAGATACCTTCAGCATAAAGAAACTTTGTACCGTTGTTTCTTAACGAAAAGTCTATGATCTTTCGTCTCGTCTATCTTAAACAATGTGTTCACTTAAAAGTGAAAATAATTGTGTAGTACTCTTTGTGACCCGACCTTCTTCGTGTTCGACCTTAGTTATAACGACCCTCTTTATAGTTATTGGAGTCTATACGTCTACTGTGGTGGGAATACCGTCTTTCACTTCTCCTTGATTTTTCGGAGGACTACTTTCAATTTCTCCTCTCACTTTTTCAACCGAATTTCGAGTTGTAAGTCTTTTACTTCTAGTACCGTAGACCAGGGTAGTGAAGTACCGTTTATCTACCCCTTTGTCACAGTCTGAAATAAAGAATCCCGAGGTTTTAGTAACGTCTACCACTGACGTCGGTACTTTAATTTTCTACGAATGAGGAACCTTCCTTTCAATACTGGTTGGATCTATCGTATTACTTTTCGTCTCGGTAATTAATGAAGCGGTTGTTCCAGGTAGATCAGTTCCGATACCAAAAAGGTCACCAGTGCATACCTACACTCAACCTGACACTTCTTTCGACTCGTGGCTTCTTAACTACGAAAACTTGACACTACAACCTCTTCTGAGAACTCTCAGGTAACCGGACGTTCCTCTAGGATGGTCAGGTAGGATTTCTAGTCAGGACCCACAAGTAACCTTCCTGACTACGATTTCGACTTTGAGGGTTATGAAACCGGTGGAGTACACTTCTCTACTGAGTGACCTTTTCTGGGACTACGACTCCCTAACCCCCGTCCTCCTCTTCCCCTGCTGTCTCCTAATCTACCGACCTACCGTAGTGGCTGACCTACCTGTACTCAAACCCATTTGAGGTCCTCAACCACCTGTCCCTCCGGACCACACGACGCTAAGTACCCCAGCGTCTCAACCTGTACTGACTTGTGGGGAGTTTATACACTGGACGAAATACCGACTAAATTCACTTGAAACTTTGGCTCACAAACTGGTTAGAACCAAAATCTTACTTCCCAACAGTTATCAATCTGGTGTTAGAGTAAACTTTCCGAATCTACACTTCTACGTTTAATTCCCGACGTAGGGAGATGAATGTAAAAAGGAAAATTTCAAGGGAAGTCTAGTTAATATGGAGATTAAATGGAAGGTAAATCTTTTAGAATAAAATTATTTATTTTCCCCTTTGGCTTTAAATTAAATATTTCAAAATAAAAACATATACACGATTTAGAATCCTTGACACCTGTTAGAAGTCAGACAACCGAACATTTTCCGACTCTTCATACACTAGACCCACCACTCTAAAGGAAAATCCTTAGACCTAAAGTTTTACGTTTTTTTAAAAAGTGAGTAAACGTTCAAATTTTGTACCACGTGGAAAGGGGGAAAAAAGAATCTGGATATTTAAGCCTCCTTTTCACGATGTAAAGACGTCTGCATTTTATTAGATTTTATTAACATTTATGTTAGCCGTCGTTCAACAATTATGTAAATCGTGAAGGCATCACTAAATGGTGTGGGTTTTGGAATAAAAGTTTGTGATTTGTGAGTGTATCCGCGTCCGGGATAAAATCAACTCGGGGTGATCCTTTGGTCATGACTTGCAAACAAAATTTTAGTCATTGTGTTTTTGACCTCCCTCTCCTCGTCACAAATGAAAGAGCCGTCATACATTATGGAAGTTTGATCTCTGGTTTTAACCCGTGAATACTTTTCCGTTAAAATTTTTTAGGTCAATATTAAGATTTATTCCGTCCTATATAGGTGGTTTTAATTGGTGTTCTAAGTCGTTTCATTCTCAAGGTCGACCTTTTTATTCTTTTTTTACCTTGATAAAACCTCATCAGTAGACTCATAAGTGTCTGAACGAAAGTAAATATTTACATTAAGTTTATTTTTTCCGAGGAGTAGAAAAATTGGGTGATGATCCCAATTTATGAATTTAACAATAGTAAGTGATTATTTTCAATTAGTACTTTTTTTATCTTTTGTAAAAGTATTAAGATTTAAACATGTGTATTGTCGACTTTCTGTTCCGACCCTTTAATAGTAACTCTCTTTTTAGTTACTTCTGTTTTTAGGGTTTATACTCCTACAAGAATAAAGACGGAACTGTTACGACTTGTACTTTTAAACCAACCATCTCCCGAATCTTTGTCGTCGTCATACCAAAAACGGTTCAACACGTTACTTTATGAATCTAGGTTATCCCGTTTCGGGAACAAGTGTCTCTAATTGTTACGTTTATAGAAGTCAGAAATACAATTGTCTAAGATGACAGAGGATTTTTCATTGGTACGGTAAATCTTAAAAGTCCCCATGAAGAGACTTTCCTTCTGATCACTAAGACGTTGTTTGTAAATTTCACCCTTTATATATATACCGAGTTCTTTAGTCAACTCCCTCTTAATTTATTAGACATCCGTGAAACTTCTGAACTTCAAATTTTACACGGTAAACACAAGTCTTTTTCTGGAGTTTTAGTGACGATACAACGAGAATGTTATTGTACGTAGAATTTTAAAAGTCAATATGTAATTACGAACGAATTCTCAATTTATCTCTTTTATTAAACGTGTTTGTTTTAATTGAGAAAGGTAAGTGAAAGGGATCTAGGACTAGTGTCGTGTCTGGTGAGAAGGAGTTCACCTCCCCCTTTCCTAAGTGTTCGGGAGTTTCGTCGGTTCCACCCTAGAGGGAGGTTCCTCTTTTTAAGTGTCGGAAAATTTTACAGTTCAAAAGTGTAGATCTTCAGTAAGCAAAAATTTAATTCATATAATGTATGAAAACAATTCCTGGTCTTCTGTGTGTTTAGTGGAGTCTACCAATCTGCCACATTAAATACTATCGTTCAACAAGTTTATTTAAATTGGATAAAAACGAGTAACAATTCCTTTGAACCTTAACTCCTTGAAGATTTAAGTTCAATGGTTAACCTTAACGTCTATCACACATACTGAAACCGAGTGTGAATTTGAGTATACATTATATGAATTCCATTTTTCTCCGAGATAGACCACAGTTTAAAAGGATTACAATGTCTTTTGGATCTTCGTCTGACTGATGTCTCATGACGTTTATTCTATAGGTTTCGAAGAAGAATTTATGGACGGGGGAAATTAGTGTTTTATTGTGTAAGAGTTAAAACAAAGACGAAACAAGTTAAGGTTGATATCGGAAAAACTGTTTTGTAAACGGATAATTGACTTAACATTTTTTATGTTGGTTCGAACACGAGTAATTTATATGTACATATATTTTTTGTATGTTTTTCATGTTCTAACTAATACAATCCTTTGAAAATGTCACAGTTGTAGGACAAAAAGAGAATTTAGAAATCAGTTCCCGGTTTCCAGTTTAGAAAGACACGTGTTTTTGAGTTACACTGACTTGAGGACTGAAGTCCCAGTACAGATCCACACGATACGTGTCTTAATTGGAATTAAAGGTCAGGAATTTTTTTTTTTTTCATTGTTGTTGTTTTTTGGGGTTTTGTGTGGTGTCCTGTTTTTCAAGAAGAATTTAGTTTAAGATAAACACTTAAGTCGTTTTATTAAAGATATTTTATTTTGTCGTTTTATAAATTTATCTTATCCCACCTGACATAGACAAACGTCCCCATAAACCAAAAATCTGTCCAAGGTTTTTTAATGTGTGTAAGTTCAATGGTTAAGAGAAAATTTATGTCATAATTGACTACTTAAATAGTAGAATTTACAAATAAGACTATAACTATGGAGTTAATATAATTGGTCAAAAGAAAAATTAATCTGGGACGAAGTTTGTACTTTTAAAAACCTTATTACCTCTTCCTCGATCCTGTTGAGAACGAAAGTTCATTTTGACACTGACTCGCCGTCGAGTCGTTTGTAGAACCACGTTACCATAAGGTTCATGACACCCAAAGACTACTGGAGGCGAAGTGACCCTAGGTCGTCTTCCGTTCAAAATCTTCCAAGAGGATCATTCGAGATGTTTTCTTTGTTTTGTTCGTGTGGTTTATGTCAGAAGATAATACGAGACTCGTAGGACCGTATCGTTTAAAAACGTATAAACAAAATTTAGAAAATTTTAAGGGTAATGACTGTGAATTTCAAAGAAATAGGGTGGGTCTCTAACTTAACAGTTTGTAATTCTACATTCGTTGTATACACATTGACTTTAGGTGGACAAATAGTGTGAAGAGGGGAACAAAAAGATAAAATATAAGATCCACATTCTTCCTTTTCGAGACTCGTTATGTCGACAGTGTGACCCTGTTGACGACAGTAATACCATTAAAAAAGGAGTAACCGATGTGATTGGACCACACTTCGGTACGATTTACAATGTCGTATTGATATCGAAGTTTCACTAATTGGATTGTAGTCTTATTTTTCCGTTACTTTTTCTAGATCTTTGTTACAATGTAGTGGTTAAAAGGTGTAGTTGGTTTATTAAATTTCCAATGGTCGGAATGTAACGAGTATTATTTTGACTGAGGTCACCGTTTCTTAATTGTACTTTGATAACCACACCGACTGTACCTACCCGAGACCAAACAACGACAACCAAATAAAAAACAAAAACATTTCCTCAACTAGGTTGACGGTAGTCCGTCCGTTGTGACCAACGTCTCACGTTACCCATATTGTTCTTTTAATTGAAAACATCCAAAACATCTAGACACTCAGAGTAGTTCTTTTTTCAGAACGAATTCTTAATTGTCAGTCTGTAATTATATGATATATGTGGAAACGGTAAATGTGTAATCGTAGTCCGGTAAATAATGTTTTGTGATATGTGAAAGGTGACGTCCGCTCAATATATAACTGTCGTTTAAAGACGTCTATTCTGTCACTTATTTGAAAGGTGAGGTATAACTAATCCTTATCAAAAAAGATCAAAATTTATAATCGGTCTGTGTCTTTTTCCAACCTGACATTCCGGACCCACGTGTCAGAACTACCTCGGTCGATTAGCACACGTAAGTGACCAGGAAGCAGACCCCACCCCCGTGCAGAAGTGACGGAAGCATTAAGAGAACACGAGCGACCGGTCAAGAGACCCCCAACAAGTACACTACGCGGCGTCCCGGACACATGCCGACAGGTACGTGTACCAATAAGACCCTCCCCTCTGTTCTAGACGTACAATGTTGAATTATATCACTTGAAGTTGAAATTTCTGGTGTCCGACTTCAGACACCTTTACATTTGTAAAGAAAAATAAGGACCCTGAATTGTTCCTTTATGCGAACCCGATTACTACTGTTTGTGACCAAACTTTGTTTTTTTCTGTCGAAGTTTCGGGGTTCTCGTCGCATCCACATTAAGAAACCGGTTCCACTAAATTTCACGGGGTTTAATAAGTGTAAGTTCAGACTGGTTATTCCCTATTGTCTCGGGTAATAACGAACACCAATTTTTTTTTTTTTTTTTTTAGTGTTTTCACGGTCTTGTGTAGGTAAGAGTGAGATTCGTGGAACTTTGAAGATATGTTCTTTAGACTGATTTACTAGTATACTCTAGACGTATTCGTTGTTGGGAGTTGTGTCTTACTACAATTACTTTGGTTTTGTTGTGACTTCTATTACCTAATTAGTCCATACTAATTCGTACTCGAAAGAGTCCCGACTCCCTTCATTAAGAAGAGGACGACATAAACCCAGGAATTACAAAATTTGGGGACTTGAGAGTAAAAAGACATGTAAGGACGGTCGGTTCGGTTCTTCTAAAATCCGAAAGTGAAAGACATTAAAGATAATCCTTTTATTTATAGAACTTATACGTAGAAGATTAATCGGTCGTACGAAGATAAAGATGATACTTGACATTCTTACGAATTTATTACCAAGACTTTCGTACCAAGGGTCTGGTCGTCGTCGTAGTGGACCCTTGAGTAATCTTTTCATCTAAAAAGACGAGGGTAGAGGATTTGGATAGCTTAGTCTTTGAGACCCCACGGGGAGGGAGTTGTGAGGTGGTCCCCTAAGGTTGCGAACAAGGTCTTAGGGACGGTGTTTTCTAGCTTTAATCAGTGTGGACCCTGAATCTGTGCAAGAGTAAATCTTTCAAAGAAGTAGATTTATATCAATAACTAGAAGATTTTTTTAAGTACCTTTAGACAGTTTAGGGACTGAAAAAAGGTTATTAAAAAATAACAGTAACTTCAGAACCAATACGATACATTCGTTTGTCAAGTAAACGATATAGGTCCCAGAAGGAAGTGACGGTATAAAGTATAGAGATGAGCATCTGAACCGGATGACCCTTTACAGTAGAATTAGGTAATATAATTTATAATAGTAAAATATAACTATGTTTACTAGTGTCAAAAATGATTGAAGTAGATGGTTCATGTTCTCCCCACGTATATAAACTGGTCCTTTGTGGTGTCCGTTTCGAGTTTGCATAGTGTGACACTGGGGTACGGTTGGTAAGGAGAAAACTAGTACGGGGGTTTCGACCAGATCTAATAGGGGCAATGAAATGTCACCGTTGTTTTTTGAATCGGTAGGATATTTATTTATTACGTATTTTTAAGATCCCCTATTTTTGTGTTTGATTCGGACTATATGGACGACTATGACTCTAGGTCCACTCACCCCCATATTGCCCCGTAGAAGTCCACCTCCACTGAGTACGAGTAGACCCCGTAGAACCAGTAGACCGAGGACTAAAATTTATAAATTTTTATTTCTTAATACATCTGTTTAAGTTAAAACCAAAAAAAAAAAAAATTTATTTTAGAATTTTTTTTTGGGTTGGGTGATTGTTTAAAATAATGTCTATTTTATTGACTTTCTTTGGACTAAACCGAAGAGAGTCTTTATGATCTAAGTCCGTTAAAGGGGTTTTAAAGAAATTTTCTGAGGGAGTAATTCAATTCTGGTGTATATCATATGTATAATTTCGTTTGTTTTGAGGTGTATTAAGAAGGGGGTAATAGTCATTATATATTTGTGACCGGGATATTTCATTTCTTAATGAAACGAAAGAAGGTAAAGATAGACGACGTGTGACCACCGAAAAAAATGGAGGAGACCTGTCTCAAGTGTTCGAAAACGTTCACAGTAGGATCGTGATACACTAGAGAGGTTCTTTATTGGTAAACTACAAAGTAACGAAACGTGACCTCCTCTGGTTAACAACATTCACATAACTCCTAACGGTCACATACCAGCAGAAAGTTCAAGTAGGGGTTCGGTAAGGTGACGGGTCCAGGTGAAGGAAAATTCTAGAGGTAACGGGAAGTTTTCTTTTATTTCGGTACATACATTTTTCCAAAACGTCACAAAAAGTTTCAATTGAACTTTGCTGTTGAGGTTTAAGAGCATTAAGAGCAGAAAATTTTGTCTTAGGAATCTAAGTCCAAAGATGTGTTAATATGTGTGTGTGTGTGTGTGTGTCTGTGTCTCCAAAGATGTGTTAATATGTGTGTGTGTGTCTGTGTCTCTTTTTTGGGAGTGGACATCTTAGACCATTCGTTGTCCTGTTAACGATTTCTCTCGATGGTATGTAAAATATGTGACCATACGAGAAAAAACTATCACTAAGAATCTCGCGACCTAACACAGTTTATCGGGTAGCGCCAGTAGACCCTAAGGAAATTCACGTAACACTTAAGACTTTCCCTTGTTGTATTTAATTTTGAAGATTTTAGTTTATCGTCGATTGTAAATGGTTCACGGATGATACCCGGTAAGTTTTTTCCAGAAACCATATCAGTACACTAGATAATGAACTTGTGAAGATTCTTTTTTTCTTCAATTTTCCGAACGTGGGTTCCAGTATACCGACGGATCTTGGTTGAATAAAGACTAGGTTTTGCTGTTTATAACATACTAAGGAATATGTTCCATAAGTTTTATCCGTGTTCAGTCTCTTTCGTTCTTATTACCCATGTCTCAAAGTCAAACCCTACTACTTTTTCAAGGCCCCTACCTATCGTCACTACCATTGTTGTGACGTGTGAATCTTTACCCATTTTATCATTTAGACCAATACTTATGAAGGTTAAAAAGTTTTCTATAAATTTTTTAATGGACGGACGTTAAGATGACTCGATATATTTTTCTCTTAACTTTTGTCCACAAAAAAACTTTTATGTTTTGCACATGTACTTACAAGTGTTGTCTTAATAAGTGTTGTCGGTTTTCCACCTTTGGGTTTATAGGTGGTTGTTTACTTGTTTATACATTTTACATTACATAGGTATGTTGTCTTATAATAAGTCAGTACTTCTCCCTACTTAATGTCTATACATGAGATTGTACCTATGTAAACTTTTGATACGATTCACTTTCTTCGGTCTATGTTTTCTTGTATAACATACTAAGGCTAGTATACTCTACTTACCTTATAGGTTCAGGACCCATAAACGGGTATCTATCTGTTTAGATCTCTCTGTCTTTCGTCTGCTCACCCACAGTCTCCCACCCCCTATCCCCCTGATCCTTCACTGACGAATTGACCCAAACCTAAAAGGAAGGTCTCACTACTTTTACTTACCTTAATCTGTCACCATTACCAATGTGTTGTGATTTATATGATTTTCAGTGACTTAACGTATAAAGTTTTACCAATTTTATCACTTAATTTTTTGTTTATCACTTAAAATAGAGTTATTTCTTTGTAATAGACATATCAGTCATTAAAATTTTTTGGAAAAATATGTAACATGTAAAATGAATTATCTTACAAAGTATAGTTTTCTGTTCAAAACAAAAAAAAAAAACATAATGAATGTACGTAAGTATTTTAAGTAAAACAAACCTTTATCGAAACATTAAAACGTTTCAATTTGGTAGAGTCCGGTGTGTTAGTTGGTGCATGCCCGAAAGACGATAAATTAGACTTTGTGACGTCACATAAAAGACAAAAATGGAAGTTAAAAAAGTTCGCTATTACTTAGTTGAGGAAATGTTTACGGTAAAAATTAGTTATAATAGAAACGGAGGGAACAAGGAGTTACGGATTGTCACGGTTCGGGTACCCTCTACGAGGATATATTTATGTGTCAAATGGCTTACTGATTTTCGGGTGATACTCTTTTAATAAAAGTTCGGACCACTGTCCCTTAGTATTGTTGTTAGAATAATGTGTTTTTTGTTTAAGGGTACAAATTTGGTCGTGTACACGGAAATCACAATAATGAATAAGATTACTCCGGATTCTATACCGATTGACCAAATTTCGATATGTACAAATATTGTAAAAGTTTTCTTTTATCACTTTTGAATTCTAAGGTAAAGTTGACTGAGTATTCAAAATTTAGGAGACTAGTATAACTCTTCCCAAGTTTTATTTGTCGATGTCAAAATCTTGATAATTTAAAACACAAATTACCTTTTGACTAAAGACCAAATTAAGTTAAAAATATAATAATTGACAAACTTTAGATACTAACAATTAAAACCACTTATTAAACTTTTATAATAAAGTACTAAAGACCGTAAACGTTAGGCGTGATTCTGAGTTCTGAAATTAAAGAGAAATTCGTAAAACAACAATGTCTTGAACAAAAGTCCAAAGACAAAATCAATATCACTGTCTCTCCTTCGTCAGATGATATGTTTGAGAATTAGCAAATGGTTGTTTAAGAAGCTATATATAATTTATTCTAAAGAAATTTGTCTTGTGTAAAAATTTTTCCAATACATAACTAACCAACTTTTTTTTACATGGGTCTCCGAACATGCTTGGATTGAGATATAGGTGAGTCCTCGTTACTGGATCATGAACGAGTCACAAGTGCGACTGAAAGTCTCTAGTAATTGATATGATACTTATAACCCTTGGCGGATATGAATAAATGGCTTCCCTGAGAGTGTATTAAGATTTTGATTGCATTAGGTTAGGATTTTATTGAGATCTCGTAGTGACTTCTTTACCTTTGTAGATGGTTTTATAAGGAGGTTTATTTTTTGTATTGCGGTTGACTTTCTTTTTTCAATCATATAATTCATACGTTGAACCCGTTTTCAACACTCCCTTCTCCCTTGGCAAAATAAGTAGGAATTCAAAATGTTATTTTGTAAATAATAATCTGAAGGTTCTCCAATTTTTTTCATTTACACGACAATTAAAGTGAATGAGATTCTTGAGCCGTTCTTTGTTTTTTTCCCATCGATGGACACTCAGACGGTCCTCAGGAGTTAGTCGTTCTAGACGTCTTCGTCTAGGTTCATCCCGGCCTCAAGTATTCACATCCTTATACGGTGGACTTTTGTGCATTTTACATCATTTCTTGAATAAATTTCGTCGTTGGCCCCACTAGGGAAACATTACACATTTTTGTAGTTTAGTGATACAACGTGTGGATTTTGATCACATTAACATATGAATTTTTATATTATTTTTATTTTGTTGTTCAATATCTCTGTATACTTACATATAAAAGGAAATTGGACGGTCTCTTCAAGTGACTCCTGTCATCTACTCTTGACTCCTAAGAGGGTCGTCGTTTTTGCTTCGTCAAACTGCCAAAGGAGACTCAACGACGTCAGGAGTTACTAAAAGAAGTGCATTGAACAGGAGTGTTTATTTTACAGACGGTGCAAGACGACTTAACCGTAATATCCAACACTATTTAATCCTAGTGGTTTTCCTAACCCTTCTCCTCCCAATGGATCTTATGTCTAAACAGTAGTTACTTTTTGATTAGCCGAAGAGGTGTTCTTATAGGTCGAAAGTGATGTCTTTTATCGAAATAGTAAAAAAAATTTTCTTTTTTTTATTATATCTAGTAAAGGGTTCACGTTTCTTTCATTATACTTCGTAATATTACTAGTCTATATAGTTCTACTATTTTGTATTTTCAATTTATGGTTATGACCACAAAAGAATAAATTTTCAATCAACAATGTGATGATGAAGTATTTGTTCTATGGTTGGAGTCATCGTTCATCTATCTTTCTAAGGGAAAATTCGTACACTTTTTGTACGTCCTGAGTTTTATATTTTATAAGGTTTCGTACCTGAAAGTGTCTAAAGAACAAAATATGACTTTGAAGAAGTCTTAGTGAAAATTACTCCATGATAAATACCAGTCGTCATGAAATTTTGGTTACATTTCTTACCTCATAAACTGAAATGGTAACTAACTTCTGACGTAAGAACTACTCTGTAACGTTGTCGCCTAATCGACACTGTGATGACTCATATTAAACGGATTAAGTCGTATGACTATGAACTAACCTCCTGGACCTGGAAGCAGATTTCTGTGTTCGTATTTCCATCGTCCATGTGAGTTAAAGTCTTCGACACAGAAGAGACGGTGTGGATATCATGTCTTCCCTCTTCGTCCTTCTCTCCCCTTCTTAATATACTTTCTTGACCCTGCCTTCCCGAAGTATTATTTCATCAATAAAAAAAAGTTGTTGGAAATACTTGTCTTCTAATGAAAATGGACCGTAAGTCTCATAATAATTTTTTATTATTATGTTTTTTATAAATAATTTTTTTAATCTTCTTGGTTTTTGGATTAACCTCAATTCATAATTTACCAATTTGTCATTGATACTGTAACGTTAGGAGACCTGTGAAAGATACCGGACCCCTCAGAGTCCCTGGTCGGATCTGCCGTTAGGATTTACTTGCGGCTTTTACCTCTTTAGTCTTAAGAGAATATTTAACGGAAAGAAGAAAGAAGATTCGGTTCGAAGAACTTTCTGCGGATTGGAGCAAGGGAGATGAAAGAGCAAACGGACGAAAAGTTGAGTACGAATGGACCGAAGACGGGGAGAAAGACCAAATTTCAATTCCTTATCAAGAGTTTAACATTGGTAAAGTGGGAAAGAACCCAAGGAGAGAATAAAAGAAAGATGGAGAAGAACAATAATAAACTCAGGAGGAGGACAGAGAATTTTTCACTACCAGGAGGTTCAAGGGTACAGTCCGATATAGGAGTGTGACATACGGAAGGGACCTACTAGTTTGGGTAAGATTACCGAAGTTCAAGGTCGACAAAAATAAGTCGACTAAGTTCTTATGAAGGTTTATCTAGGACAAGATGATCTGTGGAGATAAACCCACAGTGTTTCTGAGTTTAAGGGACAGGTACAAGAAGGACACAGAGGGGACGAGGCGTGTACCGTGATGATAGACCAGTCAAATCATTCGACCTTAAGACCCGTAGTAAGAATTACAGACAAGGTACAATGGGAAGGGACTTATAGGTTAGTGGTTTAGGATGACCGGAATGTAGATTACTTTTCGTGATCTTAAACAGATGAACAAAGGGGAAGTGACAGTTGAAGAGTCATACTCGGTGTGAAGACAACTGTCCACCAGATCCTACTTTTTTAGGAGATCAGAATGAGAGGGCTATTAGGTAAAGTGTGACGTCGGTCCCAGTAGAAAGATCTTCGGTATAGATAAGTTTTAAGATATTACCTAGTAGTTACGGGAGTCCTATTTCAGGTCTTAGAGAGTTCCGAACTGTCTTATCGTGCTGATCTCTTAAGACGAGTGGCGAGGACGGTAGGGGTATAATGTAGTTAAGATCGATCTGACTTATTGGAAAGTAAAGGAGGTTACTCGGTACGACTTATATGAAGGTTCAGAGACGTGGACGACAAGTGAGACCTACCTTTTTAAGTTGGTTAAGGATGTTAGACGTAATTCAGGGTGTGTGAGGGGTTTAGACCAGTCCATGGGGATGACTACATGAAGGTGTCGTGCGACATAAAAGGGGTAATAACAGTGTATAAAATACCGTTCATGGGAAATTAAACGAAGATATGGGGTAATCTTTCATTGTCAGAATAAATGACGGTACAAGGTTCTTCATATTATTTATGTTCGGGTGTTAGGGAATAAAATTAGGGATCTAAGTTTGTCGAGAAAAGTAGTTATATTTGTTCAGAAATCATACCCCTCCATTCCCTTTTCTTCTGTTTATGTTTCGTCTTACAACGACACAATCTTCTCAGTCCCTAGTGACCACTAATCATTCACTGTGTGTGTTTTGAACCTTACTGTCATTACAAACCCAAATCTTAAATTGTATTTATTGTCCGTTAAATTCACTTATAAATATAATAGAGGTTGGAAATTAAAGTAAATGAAGTTGTTTTGAAAAAAGTAAATGAAGTTGTTTTCATATCTGATTTAGGAAGTGGGTTTGTACCACTTATAATGTGTTAGTAGACCCTGGAAAACTTTTACACCTAAGGAACACAACCAAGACTCTTAAGAATAAGGTAACCAAACCCTACCCCGGATCCTTAGTCATAAAAGTTTTTTGGTCCAGATCGTGGTGACGAAATCCTCTATTTTTATACTAATTCTATGTCTAAGACTGGACACAGACTCGTCTCTATTCTGTACGTATTTATTTCATGTTCCATATTTCACATCGTTTTTCAAAGTCTATTTTAAGTATCATCCAAAATACTTTGTGAAAGATAATATCTGGTCCAATATAAAGTAGTGAACTGAATTTACTAAAGTAATGAATTATGTAATTTCGTCTTAATACTTTTGAATTTAAGAATGGATTTAACCGTATGTAATGTTTGTCCAACTTTATGACAACATTTACTGCGGGTACGAGACTTTGAAGAGAAGAGTCGTCTAAATTATGACGAGAATCATTCACTAGTGAGTCCGAATTCAACAGTATTCGGACATTTTGTACTTTTGTAACCAACAAAAGGTCGTTGTTCTACGTCCATGTTATGTTAAGAGAAACGTATTTTTTCCTTCTACGTGTATCTGTACAATTTATATCCGTCTTTAAAGACCTGCCTGACTAGTGTGTTCCTTGATAATTTTTCCCAACGAAAAAATCCTTTTCCCTACTTAATTTTAAGTACATATTGTATATTGTCATTCACATATTGATTCGGTGACTTACATTGGCTTAATTGTCTTTTAAGGCAATTCAAAATCTCTCGGTTATCAGTGATCAGTGACGACCCTTCATGAAAAATTACCTTGAGTATCTGTGACTCCGTAGTCTAGTGTACCAATAATGTACGAGTACGTGTAGACAATCCATTTGTAGAGTTTGTCTACGTGTATACACACCGAAGTCGAAGGTCCTTTGTCTTAAGTACACATTCGTAAATTAGTAAACTTCATTTGACCCGTTAATGGACTGATCTTCCAGGACCTCTACGTTTTCCACTTCCTGTACCGGGTAGAACGTTCCTTTTTACACGTTATTTTTGATAGTCAAAACGTTTACGTGGAGAATGAAGACGTGATCCCGTGAGGTCTTCCATAAGTCTCTTCGCTAAACTTTGTAATTTTTCCTGTAATACTCGTTTGGTTTTAGCGTGTAAGAACGACACTGCTTCCTCTTATGTATTACGTAGTATGGATTCTGTTTTGTTTGTTTTAGGATCCAAGTTACTGTTTTTGCTATTGGGGGTAACGGAATTGTAGAATGATAATCTTATCAATTCATTTATAACAATTTAGTTCCATACTATATTTACCAGAGATTTGAAGGTGTTAATCTTTGTTTAAGTAAAATTCAAAAATGGAAAAATTGGATACCGACTTACATTAGATCCCTTCGATTTTACATTATTAAAACACTAATTTATTGGAAATTCATAGTAGGACATTACAAAACATGTGTCTTCAGTTTCTATACTATGTGATATTGTCTTCGGCCGAGGACTCATTATTTCCCGGTGTAAATTAGAGTCCTTAATGAATTTATACTAAAGAAAGTGATGACGATGGTTCTAAAAAATTTAAGACGTAAGGTTTAGACTTTGTTCTAATAGTCCCGAACCTTTTTTGTTTCGTCATATAATTTCTTGGTTTGATTTACGGTCATTATTATCCTTACTTTTAGGTTTTGTTACATGGTTAGTGACCGCCTCGGTGCCTGATAAAAGAACCACACTTTAGGACACCATTTCTCCTTGGATCGCCGTTCGACTTATGATTAGTAACACTAAAGAAGTCGAAGTCCGTTGTCCACTAGAACGGGATATTTATTTCACGTCTAATTTTTTCAGTTTAAACATACGGGTTCGGGACAAAAGTATGTTTAGACGTAATTGATGTTAAAAGGTTCGGGGTTGATACAATTTTGGGGAGACTCCGATGAATACTTTATTAAGACAAGTAATTTCGTGTGAAGTTGATTACGAACTCATTTATTTTTGTTTAACAAAATTGTTTGTTTTCAAGGAGACAGAGATTTATGGGTCTATTATATATTACGAGTTTCCATTGTCAGTAGACTTTGTCCTGAACTTTTGTTAGTCTTTCTTTCTTTTGTTCGTACAACTACGGACGATTCTTTAGAACGTTCTTCTCGATACGAAACAATGATTCTTCGATTTAAGAACTACGAATGGACCTCCTCCTAAATTCATTTGTGGTAACGTACATTCGTCAAAAAAGTATTTGACTTTTATAAGGTATGACATAACGTAAGCCAATACGTACTTAACGTGCAAGACAAAGGCATGTGAAGAGAGTTACCGACTACCGTATTATTAGACTACCCCAGAACGCCACTATCGTTCGAGACTATACATAGAATAGTTAAGTAGCGGGACCAGCTAACACAGGTTAGCAAGTATTTTTTCATATATTCGTAAGGTGGTGGAAAAGACCGCGGACATACTGTACGCGAAGTAGTACACTAGCTTATGAAGAGGGTACATGAGAGGTGGCTTTGTAACCAAAAAGTAAAGAAGTAGCAGTAGGTAAAATGTAAGTCAATGTAGAGGTAGTAGTTTAAATATGGTTGCCAAAGAGAGTGGTAGGGGAGGTAAGGAAACTTACTATATTCTTATCATTACAGGAGGCGAACGAACTGGCGACACATGTTCGTGGGGGTGTTCGGACATAAAACACGAAGGACGACGGAGTAACAGCCTGACGAGTAAGACAACATAGTCGACTGAGAGACCCAAATGTAATAGAGGAAGGTCGAAACGTTGTGGACGCTGACACATTCCAAGGTACAGGTCAAGTGCTCCTTTAAGTTTTATTAGTAATTTGAACTAACGTGTAAGAGAAAGGGTTAGTATCAGCTTAGCAAAATCAACCTATCGTTCTTGTCCTCCGTTAAAAAATTATTCGTTTGCGAAATGTCATAGTTGGATTTTACTTGTCTTGTTTAATGATCTACAAGAGAATATTAGGTGACGTTTTTTTGTGTGGTTTGAAATTTTGAGATAATAATTTAAGAGTTGTAATTAGACTTTTAAATTCACATTTGTATTTCACTGTCATTTGTATTAGTCTCGTTAAGACAGTCAAATATCAAAATTACAATTGATTTTGTTCATTATGTCTTCATGAGACTACGGTGAAAGATGTTTGACGTTTTTAATCACTAAATGAGTGACGGACTAAAGATACAACCGTCATAATAGATTGGTAATAATGGACAAACTATAAATAATAATAAAATTACTTCCACATCAAACGACACTCGGTTGATGTCTTTATATGATTATCGTCGATCATAAATAACCCGTCAATCCACGGTTTAATATACGATTCACGACGGGGTCATCATTGTACATATTAGGAGTGTTGGGAGAGTTCGTCCATGATGACTTGGACTTCGTACTCCTACTCCTCGTCAACTCTCTAAATTCATTGGACGGAGTTCAGAATCTCGACACTCACCGTCCCCATACTGAAATGTCCAGTAGAGTTGGAAATCTAAAATTTTGGAGAGGTTCACCATACATTTCAGTTTTATTATGTCCACTGAATCTCCATTCTCCTGAACCCTCGGGTCTTTCTATGATAATTTACGGGTATCTGTTTTTGGTTGTGGTCCACTCAGTTTTTTTTTAAACTAGGTTCACCAAATTTTTTTTGTCCACCATCTTCTTTAGAATACACCGATTTATTTCGTTAGTTATCAAACCAAAGTCGCTTGAAGAGCCAGAACCGATCATTGAGACGTACACTCTCCTCGTTACAAAAGGAGATACTCAAGACATCGAAACGCCTTGAGTTCGTCGGACCAGTCTATACCTACTTTCCACGGACGCATTCCGTCTGTTTTCTAACACCATAATTCGATAACGCTGGAGATTTCACTAAGTGAGAATAGAAATGGACAAAAGGGATCGGGAAAGACCGTGATCGAAGAGAAATGGACTGTTTGGAAAATTCAGGCAATAGAATTGATGGAGAGACGATGGTGACAATTGTTTCGTCCCGTCCCTTATTTCTCCCGTTTAAAACTCTTGTTTGCTTTTGTTAATAAGAAGGTTTGGGTAATATACATTGGTAGTAATAAAATTTGTTTTGACCCGTTAGGTATGGAAAAATAACGTAAAAAGTGTTACTATTCGTAAACGTGGAAGATTATTTAGAGGAAACTGTATAACAAGGTTTCTTAGTTCTTCTAAAACCACTAAAGATTACAGATGTAAGTTTCAGCATTTTCTAAGAAGTGTGAGCATAGATTTCTATAATAAATTCTTTACTAGTTTCTCTTAAATAAGGAATTAAAAGATTTGTAGAATGAATCAATACCCAAGTTACATTTGATGAAAACGTTATAAGATTATCTTGTGTTTTGGGTAATTCAATTTTTTACATGAGTATTTACTGTCAATGGTAAATGCCCGGTAAATAGGAGACGATCCGTGATGTAATCTAACAAATGTGTGATATGTATTGTCCAAGAAACAGAAGTGTCGTTTATAAAAGATAGTGGTAGAGGTGTAGTCTCTACTCCCTTCACCCCAAGTCTTACACTTCTAATGGTCCTCTTTACCACAAAACTTCGATCTAGACAGACCGAAGTGTCAAGGTAGAGATGTATCAGATGGTACGAGGAAGACAGTAGTAGACAAATCTAACATTACTCGATTTAAAGATTTACAAAGAGGAGAAGATATTACCTTTGTAATGATTTCGTGTTCAACTTGTATGTTTACTTGTACCCGATTCGTTAGACTTATCCTCGGTCTTAGGGTGGAAACCCGTTATAAGATGGTTTCCTTAAAAGTCTAAACACTTCTCTGTATGAGTATTTAAATCTTGTACCCTACACTCTTAAAGTGAGAGTTGGTAATTTAATTAAGTGACTTGTTTATATACGGCACGGATGGTACATATTTCGTGACACCCTGTCAAATTCTACCAGGGAGTATAATTCCCGAAAAGTTGAATCACTTTTTCCGTAAATATTCACTGTACTTACCTTATACTTCACAATCCGTTTAACAATACCATTGATCCCTCTTTTTTCTTCAGGTTAAAATACTAAAGTCCATTTTTTGACCAGTACACTTTTTACTCTTCAGTCGGTTCAAAAAGACATACATTTTTCGGTCTCTCATTCATAATGGTCAAAAAGACCTGGTACTCCAGAGATATCGTCGTTGAGACAACAATGTCACTCTCGTCAGTCTGTCAACCATTTCGTCACCCATACACGGTTATTTTGAAATGTTTTTGTCTACATCCCGACCTGAACTGGATGCCAGGTATCAACAATTGACAATAAGATCTATTTATGGGATTTTATCTGACAGTGTTCTGAGAGGAAATACATTGGAAGATCGTACCTTGTCCTGATCAAATCAACACCTCATCCATAAACTTGAAGTCCTTAAAATGAATTCTAATATACAAGAAACCTGTAAAAGTGAATCGTTTCTTTTGGGCAGTAAAGGGTTATTAAAACTTTTGACCGATGTTCTTTGGTTCTTTTTTACTGGTTTTCTCTATCGGTCTTTTTTTAAAAAAATTAGTCATATTTTTGTTCTCCAATTTTGCTGTTAAAATACCAGGTGGATTATTACGTGTTCCAGAAAGTTTTCTTCGTTTTCAACAGGTCAGACACATTTGTTAAAATACCGGAGTAAGTCTTACTTATCGAATTGTAAATATATATTATAATGGTGAGGGAGTTAGTAAAGGTTTTACTTTACTAAGATTTTACCAAGTTTTTACTTCGTGGGGGGGTGATTGGGGTGGCGGGGGGGGGTGTGTGTTGGATACTGATATGTATTACGAGAAAACAACGACGACAAGTGAACGATTCAGCACAAGAACATCTTTTATGATGGAATGACACTATAAAACCACTCTTCCTTGAAGTTATTGATTGTAATTAATTAACTACTGTATGTTCTCTTCAAGGTTTCATTTTGAAGGTATTTCATCAGTATTTGCACATAGATAGTCATCATTTGAAATTATCAATAAAATTGATAAAAGTTATTCTCAAGAATTAGTTGAAGGGAAAATTCTTTTTTTTTTGGGTTTGTTTAAACAAATATCAATAAAAAAACGATATTTACGAAACACACCCTTTGTGTGGAATTTCTGTTACTGTCATTAGTTACGATAAAAATTTTTCAGTCGTAAAGTAAACATATCCTTTATCACGGGGTGTGAACAGTAGAAGATTTGAATAAATGTTATAATAATTGATAAAATTCTATTTCCTTTTTAAGTAATCATTATGAAAATATACGTTTTACGGTACATAAAAGAATCCGTACTAGTAGGTATTCCTGTATATTCTCATATTTATCATTCTCGAATCCACCTCAATTTCCTTGGTTCATAATAAACTGTTTTTGTTTGTTTGTCTAGGTGTTTCCAGTACATTGAAAAGACAACAATTTGAAGTAACATTATTTTACTCTTTTGTTTGTTGGAGGGGGTTATCATTCCATACGTGTTATATATTAGGTAGGGTAGAGACCATAAATCATTTACCATCGTATGAAGTGAAAAAATGTATTAATTATTATTTGTGATGTTATATGTATAATTCATACGTTAATCATGAGTGGATACACCCGTCGGAACCGTTTAGAAGACTAGGCGTTTCCTTGGAGGATTCTGAAATGAATCGTATCGACCTACAGGATTCCGAAAGTTTCGAAGTAGATTTGATAGGTGGTTACTTAATTTTTTAAGATTTCGTAGTACAACAAGTGCTTCTAATTGTCCGAGTGGGGTTTCGGATTCTTTACTTACCTCATTTTACACATTGCACTCTGTGAGGGTCTTGTTATTTATGTTATATAAAAAGTCCTTTTTTCGTTATGTTGGTTTTATTGTGTATATTTGACTCTAAAATAAGGAGTTAATGTACTCCTTCATCCTTTTTTTTGCCTACGAGAAATATATAACTAACAACACCTCCTCTTTCATTCTAAGTGTCCTTTTCACCATGAAATGATCCTTTCTTTATGGTGTTTTGATGTTTCCTTTTGAGGTACCACTACAATGATATACGAAGAGTAACGTGACGTAAGTCTCCATAAAGAAGAACGGTTGTTTCAAATTGTACTTAGATTAGTACCCATTTATTAGTGTATTTAGTCATTTCGTGGTATTTTCAGTACTGTTTAATCCCTCTAATCTCTACTGACTTCTCGATTATTGGTTTAAGAACACTAAGGAAGATCCTATGGTCAGACTTTAACCCCTTTTTTTTTTTAATGTTTCTGATAAAACCCCTTCAACCTTATATATGACTACTGTAATGACTTATGATTAAAGTACGTACACTATTAACATAATTTATAATACATCCTTTTACAGGAATAAGAATCTCCTATGTAAAACTCCGTATACTCCCCCTAGTTCTCATTATAGAGGTTGACAGGAGATCAAATCTTTTTTGTTTGCTTTTGGCTTTGAGTTCATATGGGTATTCGTTTATACCGTTTTACAATTGTTTACCGTTTAGACCGACTTCTTATACGTAGTATTTCCACTAAGGATATGATGAAATGGAAAAGAGGACCACACTTTAAAAAGTTGTATTTTTTAATTCCCACACTTTACACCAATTGAGTGGGTGTACATGAATTCTCATGTAGTGTCCAGATTTCACATCTATTAGGTTTTCACGATCAGACCTGTTTGACTCTCGAGGTGATTGTATCCCTTGTTAATTGACTCTTCGGTTTTTTTCGTTTATATAATGTTCTTCTCACTAGTAATATTGGATTAATGTTTAAAATTCTGTTTTCAAGTTCTTCAAATTCTCATTATTAGACTTCTCTTTCTTGCCTTTATGATTTTCGGAATACCGTCTCTACCCTGTTCTCTTTCTTTCTTTTGAACTTATCAGTCTCCTTCCACTCTCAAGACGGTCCACTACCCTGACTTTCTTACTTTCGTCTCGACCCTTTCTCCCCCCACACACGTTCGGTCATTCACACCTAATTTATCCCCCGGATCAATCTCGTTAGCCACCTTAAATATACCATTCAGTATACCTCCAGTGACATAATATTTCATCACCAAAGTCTTCTTTAGAGTCATCATAGGGCCCTCCCTTTTCCCGTCGACGATACCGACTTCGTCTCTTCCACCTGGTCTCCCCGGCACAGTCCACTGGGAACCGAGGAGACGAGAGTCGACAGACCCTCTCTGGAACTTCCCTAAGATTCCTCATCATAAATTCCCTTAAGGGACGACCAGGTCACCAATCCTGGGGTACGAAAGTGACAGTTCCCAGACCCAAGTTATGGACCAACCCCTTGATTCTAGGATGTTCGACAGACCATGTCGTTCTTTTTTTTGTTTTTTTTCTCATGATAAATTTTTGTTTTTGTGATAATGTTTCCTAATACCACAAAAGTATGTATCACCATATTATGATGTCATAAAATCATGTCACGTACTGTGTTCTCCATTAATTTTTTTTTCCACTTTATTTACTTCGGTCTCTTTATTCTAGTTCTGTATTGACTTGTTGTTGTTTAAGGTGGGGGGTGGGACCATAAATAGTGTGGAAAGGATATTTTAACATATAATCTGATCGGTTTTTCAACGATACCCCTGCAAAGGAAACGTCTGGATGAGACCGATAATTTACTTTCTTACTATTTTGATCCTACACTGGTAAAACATCATGACTACTTTACAACGTAAATCCGTTACTATTAGTTACCCACAATAGGATTCTCCGTCTGTCTGTAATATATGAAGAGGAGTGACCCGAATGACAATAGTGGATACTCCATCCGGAACACATAGGTGAGGTTTTGTTCTTTTTTTATTGTCGCCTTGGACTAGCTCGGAGATCGAGAGAGATGGACAAATATACTGTACATCCCTTGACTCCTTTTGTTTCGTGGTGTCCCTAGAGTTATTTTAGGTTTACCCTGTTACATGTCTCAATTGATGAACAAACAAAAAAAAATAGGGGTTGTTTATTGATGTTCCCACTTTTTTCTTCTCTGATGTCTGTGTATAGTTGTGGACGTCGTAGACCTGAAGTAAACCCAGTACTAAAGTTTTTTCAATTATCATTTTTTTTGTTAATCCAGTGACCCATTTTAGTTTGTAACTGTTCCTATAATTCCTTAAAAATTTCTGTACTATTATCATAGTACCAGTACAATTTTTTCTGTAATCTCTATATGTGACTTTATAAAGACCCACTTTAATACGTAGACGAAGATTTTTCATCTACCCTTACACCTAATTTGCCGTTACTCAACTGTTAATAACTTCAACTCACCATTTATGTATTCCCAAGTATGAGAAGAGGGATGCATACATTTATAATATTCGAAAGTTTTATTTTTTAGCAATTGTAGAATTCTCTGATTTCTTACGACGGAGAATGATTCTGTAAAAGATGAAGGAAGCCCCTATTACTCTTTTGTTTGGATTGATATTTTATTTCAATCTGATAATGATGATTTATTGATAATTTGTATTTTCACGAAAGGTCATATCCAAAATCTTCAAATTACAATCACAGTACTCTGCCAGTATGTCCAAATTCGTTATAGAGTTAATGGTCGGTAGGTATTAAATGGACTTGACAAAGGTTTTAGGAGACCCGTGTATCATGACATCAGCTCTTCGTCGATTTACTGGTTTCTACTGGACTTCCACAGAATTTTGTGGTTATAACATGAGAAAAGACAGAAGACAAAATGAATTACGACCAAACAGAAGTTTAACAACTCCCATAGGTTTATGTAGTAGAGACCCTAGTTGTAACGAGACCTTTCGTTTTGTATAGTGATCACTCGATTAACTTGAAGTTTCATATCATTTTTAATACAACTCTGTTTACGACTTACTAATCACTTGTTTAGTAAACATAAAGATAAATAAAGGTTTCGTGAATTACAAGTTAAGTATATAAATTTAAATGTCATAGGCACAGATAGGGGTGGGTAAAGTGCATTCTCAACAGTATCCCTTATTGATACATAACGTCTCCATCCACTATCTCGTTTCCTGTCACTTCATTGATTGAATCCGACATGACCTGTGTTTGCGTCCGAAACGATGAATAGTCCGATTCACTGACTCGTTAATTCACGGAGTACACATTTACCCACTTGTATGAGAAGTACATCGATAACACTCCTTCTATATTACATACATTTGACGAATCTGAACATTTGTAAGTTATGTTACATGTACAATTCTCTCATCATGAGAAGTTGTTTACCACGACCTTTTGATCTATAGGTATACGGTTCCTTACTTCAACCTGAGAGGGGATTATGATATGTGTTTCCCAATAAGTTATACCTAGTTTCTAAACTTACATTCTCGATTTTGATGCTTTGAGAATTTTGTATCTCGTTTTTGAAGTTCTGTATTCTAAACTGTTACTAAATGACCTATACTATGGTTTTCATGTACGGTACTTTCTTGTCTCTGTATAACCTGGAGTCTTTTTAGTTTCTCGAGATACGTTTCTTTGACCTTAGGATCCTGTGACAACCACCTTTTACATTTTACCACATCGGTGACATCTTTTGTCAAGGATTTCTTTTTATTTTGATAGTTTACTAGGTCGTTAAGGTACGGACCCAAGTTGTTGGTTTCTTGACGTTCTTTCTAGAATTTTCTCTATAGACATATGGGTACAAGTCTCGTCGTAATAAACGGTTTTCCACCTTCGTCCCTGAAGGGACCACTAGGTCATCAATTCTATGGTTCGAGGGTTACGTCCCCCGTGTCCAAGGTAGGGACCAACCCCCTGATTCTAGGATGTTCGGCTCACCGTTTTTTTTTTTTTTCTTTTCTTTTTTCTTTTTTCATCTTCGTTGTGTTCACGGGTGACTACTTATTTACCTATTTGTTTTACGCCATGTATGTAAGTTTCCTTATAATAAGTCGGAAACTTTCTTTCCTTTAAGACTTTGTACGATACTTTACCCATAATGTAATTCAGTTTGTTCGGTCAGTGTCTTTTTATTTGTACCATGCTTAGATGAAACTACTCCATGGATCTTACCAGTTTAAGTATCTCTACCTTTCTGTTACGACCGACACCTTGACCACACTCTGGATCTACATCTTTATCTGTTACCGGTCAGGGACGAGTTCTCTTTGAATTCAAATCACTTCCTTTTTTTCGTGTGTCCACTTTTTTCGTTTGGACCCCTTCTCAACTCCGTTCACATACAAAGTCTTCGGGAGGGACATTTACTAAGTCGATGAGTCTCGTTTCTCAAACCACTGACTTCTCTACCTTACTCATTTCTTGGTAAATTCTATAAACGATGTTTGTCGTGCGAGACCGAAGAGAGGAGCCGAGAGTGGTTGTGGTACTTACCCTTTTCCAGTTTATTTTTGTTCCTCTATGTCCCACTTGTGTTTGTACTGGTGTCAGAGAAGAAATTTCTTGATACGGTATCAATCCAGTTGAGACTAGGTGGTGATAGATTAAATAAGTATCGAGATAAAGACGTAACCTATGAACCGTCCTCGGATTTAAAACAGTGTCCATCTCTCTTCGAACAAAGGATTCATTTTGTTCAATACTAGACCCTCTTTCCGTTTTCATTAGTTTTTCATTCGTATCCATTACTTTGACCATATCATATATTGTCGTATTCACCTCTATGTATTAATTTTATAGTTTGTCCTTTCATTTTGACATTAATTTGATAATAATTTCTACTTCCAAAAATAGTAGTATGTTTGAGATTTGATTTGGTTTGGAGGTTTTCACTCATGTAATTGACAACGAAATTTTTATAATTGATAGTATTTTTAGTCGACATCGACTTTCAGAGTACCCGTCACTCGTGATACAGCTCCATCGTCAAATGTGACCCTCAAAGATCGAAATGAAAGTTTATATACGGTTGTCCAGGTTGCTTTCATCGAGAGATTCTCTTTTGTTGTCAATAAACCTTAGTCTTGAAACTTGTGCCTTCTGTTTTACGATTTATTTTAAATGGAGTAACAGGACGAAGAGTAGGGGTCTATTTAGTAGCAGATGTAGTGATGGACACGGAAGTTAACGTTCTTATGGTAAGGATTACCTGCCTTAGTACATCTCGACGACTTAGTGTCTCAAGTACATTGTTCATCGTGGTCGCAAAAAGTCGGGGTGTTTAGGAAAACCACCCGCCCCAGGTTGTCCGCCATCTATAAGGGTGAGTCATTCACGAAGTGTTCGACTCTCTTCTGTTCTCTAAGAACATCACACTTAAGTTTATAAAACGGGTGAAATATGAAATAGGTCAACTATTTAATTATGGTGGTTGTTAAGGTGGTAACAATGCCACTGGACTTCGCCACGAGATTCGTATGTAAAGTCAGAGTTGTTTGGATTCTACATACCGGTGCACATAGAGACATATGTAAGAACGGGGTCCCAGACACTTGGACTCAAAATAGACTCCAACGAAGATACCGTCAGAGTCATCAGTGTATTCTACCGTGTTCCGATAAAAGATGTAAATGAAAATTGAAATAATATCAAATCAGTAATACTTGAAATTGAAAAAGATGAAAACATACAAAAAAATTTCACGGAAGTTTGAGTAAGACCGTACTTCACAATATATTTTATATATTTATATAATATCGAATGAGTCAAAATTTATTAGGATTCTATAATGGACCCAACTATCGGTCCAAGACTATGGATGGTTGAGAAAATAGAAGTCGATTCGGAGACAAAGGAAGGATTCATCATAGCATTATTCTCATTGTGAACGGAACGGATATTGATGTTACAATAAAACTCCTCGTTTCCTCTGTCACCTAAACTCAAGACACTCTTGACATTTAGTTACTTGTAGAGGAAGATGGATCATATTTGGACTTTTGTTACGTTTATAGTAGTGACGGACATTCTGGTCAATTTCTTTAATATCATGTGACTTGACTTTATATATCGATTATTCACCTAAGTCCATTTATAGATACACAACTATCCTTTATCAGTCTATACAATTCCCCTTTTGTTTCTTGTGACACGTGATATAGTGTTACACACCAATTTTTGATTTATTTGTCTCGTTCTAAAACACACGCCTAAGACGTGTGTCTCTACGACCCTCCTGTCTGTCCCCGACTTCTGCTACCAATGTCGACAATTTCCCCTGAGGCCCGGACCTTACCCGTCCCTTGTCAAACGTCTTATATGGCAAGAAACCATGAATCTTTAAAAATGGCACGTTTACATGATGTATTTTTGCTCACCCGAAAGAGAAAGACGGTACAACCTTGGACACCTCCTCACGACACTTGTCCTGAAGATTTTGTTTATCCAGACCTTCCGATACCAGGTTCCGAGGTGAAAACCACCGATATTCGTCCCAGGACACTTTGGTCTCCCTCGTGAACCAAGGAGAAGGCTCTTGGCGTTCACAAATACGGGTTCTACTTTGACTTTAAACCCGTTCTCTACACGAGTACACATGTTTCGTTTCTTGTCACTGAGGACCGCGATTTGACTTGTTTTGACATTCTTAGACCCCTTTTCTATTGAACACAGATACCTTTGTCACCGAACCAAGGACACCTTAAGACGACATAGAGAACTCCCAAATTTGAATAACTTTTGATTTCACACCTTAACAATTTTTTTTTTACTTTTGTTTTTTGGGGGTAGGATGACATATATCTAAAACTATCCTATTGATAGACTAGAAAATTCGTCAAATTAGTCTTAGAGGATTTTATAATAATTTTTGTAGGACTATAAGATTTTATGTTGTATAGTGTTTTATTAGACTCTACAAGAACTTCTGACGGATATTAGTTAATATAAGAATTCGAAACCAAAAGAAGATTTTGTCTTGTCGGAGGTAACACCAAACGAAAGAATACAGACAACACAGTCAGTAAAAATATAGCGGGAATAGGGGGGACTTAAAGTCAAGAGATAGTCACTCTAGACCTCAGATGTCAGACAAGGTATCCGAAGTACACTCGTAATTGACTCCTAGTTCCCGAGATCTTACAATAGAAGAGTGTAGGATCAGAAATTTTGGTCTAAAGAGTCTTAAGTAAACTTTTATTGTAACTTCTCGAAGATTCACTCCCGGACTTTCCAAAAAGTTACGTACATTAAACTTAAAAATGTGACAAGTTGAGACTTTAGATAACTGATAAATAAGGGAGGACCTTTTCCTTTACCGTTGGGTGAAGTCATAAGAACGGACCTTTTCGGGTACCTATGTCCTCGGACCGTCCGATGTCAGGTACCCCAGTGTTTTCAGTCTGTGCTGAATCGCTGATTTGGTGGTAAATAATGAGTTCAAACCTAAAATCAGGTCTAAACTGAGTTTAGTTTAAAACAACGATTTATTAACATGGTGAGTGTCCTTCTGTAAAATGTTTGTAGACTTTTGAAAGATGTAATTCTGCGTGAACATTACCACAATTTGATCAACGATTTTCTTTCCTTTTGTAACTCAACTTCTATAAATGATTTTCCTTTTCTTAGACTTGTGTAATCTCTTAATAGACAGTAGTCTTGAAACATAAAAATTTTATGAATGATCAATAACGACAGGGTTACATCATGTAAAGTCAGTTTCTTAGATGATAGACAAACTCCAAGGAGTGTGTCGGTTGTCGATTACGATGTTCATTGAGTTTCGGACGTAATTACCATCGACCACTTGGTGTCTGACCTTATCGGACAAGCCGACCGTCAAGAGGTAAAGAGTATATGACGTCCATTTGTAACCTGCGTCCCTTCTACTTTAGTAGTTAATTAAGGATGTTTCAACTTTTTTCTAATACATAATCGTCACCATACATAAATATATTTTTTATATCAATAAATACACACGTACACAAAGAATTTCTTTAGAGAACCGTCCTTTATAACAATTTAATGATCAGTCTTGTGTTCTAGAGTAATGTAAAGACGATTGAATGAACCTAAAAGATTATTTTTCTAAGGATGAAGTTTTGTGAAAGGATGTTAATTGTTTGTTTAGATTAAACAGTCCAATTTTTGATACAATCCATAGTTCTTGTTCGACTGACATCGTGAATGTTAAGTGTAATTCATTTAAATGAGAGAATTAGTGTACATATGGTTTTGAGTAAAACTTAATCTTCTTTTACAGGATTTCACCATGAAAAACAAAGGAACGTAATGGTGCATACACTTTTTCGAGTAATGTCTTTATACGTGTCAGAACCCTGAAAGGACCACCAGGTCACCGATTCTGAGGTGTGAGGTTTACGACCCCCGATCCAAAACTAGGAACCAGTCCCTTGATCTGGGGTGTGTGACGGTGATTTATGGGACGTGCGGTGTCGATTCTGGGTCACGTCGGTTTATTTATGATTTTTTTTCTTTCTTTATACGTGTCGGAATGTATTATCTCCAGACAGAGTAAAATGTATCAGACTACTTCACCTTTCAAGTCTCAAAGATTTATCTTTTTAATTTATCACGAATGAATGTGTCATGACTTTAAAATAAATACATTTTTTAAATCTTCGTTATAAATTTTGTGATGACATTGGAGATATAAGAAAGTTTCATCTTTTCTCTTATCCTCTTCTATTATGTGGTTTTGATTATTATGGTATTTAATTGGTCTGTCTAAACGATTATTTGTAAGTCTTCCAATACTATAAGTCGGATCCTGGTTCTACTGTATTGAATGGAATTACTCTAATCGTGGAGGAAAAAGTGTTGGTTATACTATGAAAAAGAGTCCCCAAACTTTTCGGTCATTAAGAAAACAATGGGGTTCTACTGGAAGGTTCTAGCAGAGAAGTTACGGGCAAAGTGGACAAGAGAATTGTAGTAGGACGGTTTCTTTTTATAGTTTACGGATTTAATACTTTACCACCATTTCTCCCTTTCTCTTCAGTCTTGCTCTCTCTCGACCTGTCTCTGTTAAGGGAGTTTGGAAAGATAAGATTCGTTAAAAAAAGGAGAGGTCTTGAAAGTATTCATCCGAAGGGTTTGGTCCTTCTTTACAATTAAACTTCTTTACAATTAGGCTTCCGATAATCGATGGTTAGAGAAATCTCTATTTAAGAAGATGTTGATTCATAGTCTACAATTATTTCAATATAATTCACGACTGGATAGTGACTAAAAAACTACTTTTGTTAAGTACTTATGAAAAGTTTTCTACTTTTAAACGTTTACCCGGATTCTAAGATTTCACCTTCTTCGACGTATAGTCACAAAACTCAGAATACTTTTTGTTTCGTAAACTGTTTTGATCAATACGGAAGTAAGTCACTTAGTACTCAATCCTTATAGGTTGTTGTGTCTCATGTAAGAAACCAAGAAATTTAGTTTAACGAGTTTCTGATATTTGATTATTATTTTGTAAGATAAATAACTATGTTATTTGTGTCATAATTTACGTTGAATGGGACTAAGAGAATTCGGTTAGTTAAAGTAATAACTCTTCTTGAAGACGTAACCCATACAATTATAATGATAACATCCGTATTAATTCTTCCACGGAATTTTCTCATTTCATCAGCGGACTTACAAATCGAGAGAGAGACCGACACGAGACTTTGTTATTTCAACTTATTATAATTAAATGTTCAGGTAGGAGTCTTGGGTGAAAATTTTTTGGGTCTCAATTGATCTCATCTACTGATTCTATCATACCCGTTAATGATTATAAATAATTTATTTATATCTGACGAGATTGAAATTATATTCGATTGTGGTATTTAAGAACTGACAAGGAACACATTATTACTTAGTGTTACTATTCGTATAAAAATTTTACAGAGTGGGGGTTTTGCCACTTCTCGTCTCATTACTTCTTTTCATCTCCGGACACAGGGTACGTTGTAGACCACGTGTAATTTTTCTTGACGAGGACACGGTGGACCGCTTGTCAAGACTTTATTTTTAAAAAGTGTAAGTTATATAGTAGAAGTACTTTTTTTTCCTTTTTTTTTTTGAAGGTTGTGACAGAGAACCCTAACCCCTTGCCACAATTCCCCAACCATTTAAGTTTCATTTTATGTTCTTATACATTGTGGGGAAATTCGTCGTTGTAAAGTATCTACTTGAATCCGAGACACATTTCTTGATTTTACAGTTTTACAGTGGTTCCCTCAAACTCCCTATGGGAGAGTGTGGGAGAAAGAACCTTGTCCGACATTTACAAGGAGATCTATGTTCTCAACATACCATTCGGAATACGTAGAAGACCCGTAAGGTGTCTTAAAAATAGAGTTTCGTATAATGAGTCTAGTCGTCGTAGACTCTTGAACGAGACACCAAAGAGTCCAGGGTCGTTGGGTACAAAATTATTTGGGAAGCCCACTAAGATTGTACACGACTTCTGACTCCTGTTGACATAATGTGTTACAAGATACTAATGCGTGCCCTTTTTGAAGAGACCAGGGTCATGACCCTCAAAATGGATTCGTAGTACCTAGAGAATTTTTTATACATAGGATATATCGATAGTGATCTTATTTACGAAGTTCTCCCGTTTCTGTAGTAGATAAATCAAATGAAGACACGGAGGTCTTACTTCTTAGTACAGACCGTACATAGTTCACGATTCTTGATCAATGGTCTACATATTCATGACAACCAAATGTTCTACCTCCAGACAGAGGTAATCTATCATTCGATAAAGTTCCCGTCCCGAAACGAAGTAACAATGTACTCAAGGACCATGAATTTCGTTGAAGACTGTATACCTTCTACGAGTTTTTCATAGAGGACTGTTTTGTAAACACGTAAAGTCTGTAATGGTTGATGTAAAACACTTATTCATACAAAGACAGTTACACGATCGACTATCTGTCGAATCTTGGTTAAAAATTTACGTTATATTCTTCGACTTTCATATGTAAGACACATGATTGGAGGGAGGACCTATAAAAAATCCAAAGACTTGGGTATGTACCAGGATATTTGGTCTCCCTGGAAATCTTCGAAACAGCCAACTCAGACCACTTTGAGTTTATTTAGTTATGGTTCTCATGAATCAAAACCCCCATCTCCCAGGCATTGAAAATGTTTCTATTCACAGTAAGTATGACAGGGTCAAATAAATAGAAAAAACTTCAATCCATACGTCGGGTTTCTCGTACTCCTAGATATTTCTCAACTACGAACGGTCAAGGATTACTTGGGAGGGAGTGTGTATGTCTGAAGACTAATAAAGAGTGAAGATGATAACGACATGAAGGTCTGAGAGATAGAAAATAAGCCTGATTACTTCATCAGGTTCACGTAAAGGACGGTGAGATATTGAATAAGAGTTGTTTCGTTGGTCTTATTTGAATTTACAATTGGGTCCCGTGTAGTAAGGAAACGAGTTTTGGGAGATGATCCCCGGAAGGGAGTGCCAGGTCCCCAATTCTGAGACACGAGGGTTACTTCCCCCGTGTCCAAAATTAGAGATCAGTCCCTTGATTCTAGGGTGTACGGGTCGTCTCACCGGTTTTTGCTTGTTTGTTTTTTTGGGTTGGGTTTACCTTTTGTTTGGGAGGTTACCTATGGGTAGTGTGTATTTTCAATTACAGGAATGTTACTAGATATTTTAGGAGTGTCCGACGAACAACGGAGAGACCGGAGTGGAGGATACTGAGGGGACGGAGACGACAAGGTCATTAGGAGTAGAGGAGGTAAAACAAGGACGGAACCCTATAAACGTAGACAACAAAGAAAGACGAATTTCGTGTGAAAGGGGTTCCGCCATCCCCCTCCCTATTTGTACCTTAAACTCTAATTGTCTGATGATTTATATTTCCTGGATGATATATCGTGTCCTTTGATATAGATCATAGAACATTATTGGATACTACCTTTTCTTAGACTTTTTTTATATATATATTGAGTTAGTGAAACGATATGTGGACTTTTGTGACATTTCGTCGATATGGAATTAATTTTTCGTTTGTAATTTTTATATATATAAACCAGTGTATTGGTTTTATATAAAAAGTGTATTTTGTGTTTTATTTTAAAATTTATTCTATACTACCTCCACAATCGATTGGATTCCGATACCACCATTGGTATAACGTTCTATACTCACAGAGTTTGACTATGAAACATGTGGAATTTGAATGTGTCAATACAACTGATGTAGAGTTATTTCGACTTCTCTTATTTTACTTTTTGTTTTGTGTGTTTTTGGGGTGGGGTTTTAGGTTGTGTGAAGGAGGTATCTAGTGATACAGTGAGAAAAGTCTCGAAACAAATTTTCCAGAGGAAGAGTCCCTTCGGAAGAGACTAGTAGGATGTATTTTGACTTGTGACTGACGGAGGGGTGGGGAATAGGGATTAAGGACGAAAGAGAGTTGTCGTAAATAATAATATTGTATGGTATATAAAAGGGTACAGAAGGGAGGGGTGAGGAGTAGAGGGAAAATCATCTCTGAGGTTCTTCTGACTGAAAAAAAAAAAATTTCTGACTGCAAAACGGACAAAATAAATGACGATATAGGGGTCATCGATTCAATGTATACTGTCATTATGACTAATCTCGAGTTCAAATTTTTCAATGGAATACTTCCAGTTCTAATCTGACTGTATTCTCCTACCTTTTGGCTGTAAAAGATTGTTAGACTAACTGAACGTGTTTTTCTTCGGGTCTCGTGTTAGTTACAGTAATTAATTTACGAGAATTTTACTTTTCGATCCTGAAATATTGACCAGAAATAAGAGTCACATATTACATTTTCAAGAATGGTATTGGTGCGGAACACTTAAAGCATGACTGAATTGTTAAAGTGATTTTTTTGTGAACGGAAGATCCATACGTTCTTTCCCTCGGTTACAGGATAAATAAATTTAGGACATTTGGTGTAAAAATTTTACCTGATTTTATGTATGGAGAATCCACTTTGATTTAAGACCTTAATATCTTTTAGATTCGTTTTGGTGTCAAATTATTTTTAAAGGAGTTATAATTACACGATATCTCTATTATTTGTAAACTAAAGGCCCTATTTAAGACGGTTGTATTTAATTAAGTAAAGACGAAGTTTTTAATTCTAGTTTAGAGAATGTTAATTTTTCTATGAATGAACGACACTGTCACGTTATCATTTAGTTATTACTTACAGACGGTTCGGAAAAGAAATGATTCTCATAGATTCCGACAACCTTAGTTCCGTTTTGTATTACAGTAGTGAAGGTAACGAAGTGTCGTTTGGACAAGTAGGAGGTTTAGACCGAGTAACGGACGTAACCAGACATTTTAATATCAGTCCCTGTTTAATGGATCTCTACGTAAATTCTTTTTAGAGTATGTTGAAGTTCAATTACGAATTATGTATGGATGAGTGAATTTGGTGAACCGGAGTCGGAGAAATGGATGTTGAGGATTCCGGGAAAACCTTATCATGTCTTTACTGATATTTATCTCCTACTTCAGATTAAGATAAGAAGACGATGTAGGGTTCCTCTCGACGCCCTCATGTGACTCGTATGATGGACGAAGAAACGGGGACTCCGAGGATCTCTGGAAGACTCAACACATGAAGACGTGGTTGTTGACAAGGAGTTCTTAGTAAGACCGTGACGTCGGTCTGATGAGTTGACTGATGAATGTAGTACATCGAATGGATGTCACGATAAAATAAGTTTTCGTCACCAGAGTCTGGTGACAAGTCCTTCCTAAACTTCCAAAATATTTGATTTTATACGAAGTCATCCATCGATTATTTAAGATTGGACTTAAATAGTTGTTCGTCATAAAGATCATGTACAACCGTTTTCTTGTCCGTAAGTTTATAAACGATTTACTTATTTGTGGTGGTGTGGTCTGTATGTTGTCCTGTAGTTTTGTATAGGGTCCGTTTAGTCCCAATACAACCGGTAATTTCCCTTCGAGGATGTTAAATTAAAGGGGAAGATATATATGTCGTCACCAATAGTTCCCGTCCATATATATTGTCTTTCAGTCTCAGTCAGAGAGAAGAAATTTATTGAACTAATTAGATTACCCTCTAGTTCCTACTATGGATTGACCGACTATAAGAACTGACGAAATTTTATTAGTTTTTATGAATTACGGTACCATAGGGTTGACTGTCGGTGGATTTGATTTTAGATGTGTTCTGTCTTTCTATTACTTTCTTCTTATTTCTCTTATCCTCTTTCGTTTAAGTCATACTTTGTTAATATAGACTGGTATCACTCTTCGTCTTTTTCTAGCAAATTCTTTTTCGGAACACCGTGTTTAAACTTCATGAAATAAAAGTTTCATTTTAAAATGATATAGGAGTGACATTGATACCGATGGTCAAATAAAAGTTGGTAATTTTACGTTGACCAAAATTTCTACCGTCTATATTATTAAGTCGGAGTACGTGTTAATTTGTCGTAAATGAAATTTCATAATGTAAAGACACTATTAAGAATGGAAGAGTATTTAAAATCACTAAAGAAGTAAACCCGATTTATGATCGACATTACGGGGTGTAGGACTACGGGTCTACTAAAAGACCTATCGAGATTAATGTGTTTATAGTCCGTATATAGAACTTCGGACGTTCTGTTACTCATTAATCTTGTCAACTAATAAAACAAATTTTCGTTATGGTACTTCAGACGACAATAATAGACCGAGATGTGATGAAAGTCTTCTTAGACTTTTTCTGATGTCTGCACTGGATTGGTAAGGTGAGGATCAAAAAGTGGGTCCTCTTTATTTTTGAATACAGGTGTGTTAGTGAACATGTCTTACAAGTGTCCTCGAAATAAGTCTCGGTTCTTTCTCTTTGTTAGGTTTACAGGTTTGTGTTACACCTTATAAGTATTACCCTATATTATGAGTCGTTATTTTTCCTTACCTGATTACCAGGTGTGGTGAGTCTATTACGAGTTTCGGTAATAAGACTCACTTTCTTCGATCTGTATTTTCTTGTGTTTGACATTCTAAGGTGAACACATTTTAAGATGTTTCACGTTTGATGATATGTCATTCTTTTCTACTCACCAATAGACTCCGGTCTCCTTCGTCACTGACGTTTCCCCGTATGTCTTTCTCCCTGTCTCTACAAGACACAGAACTGATGTCACCTCCACACTGTGTTTGTAAATAAACAATTCTAAAATGACTTCATATATGAAATTTTCCTACGATAAGTAACATGTAGTACATAATACATACAAGTCAACGAGTCAACACCGGTTGAGAAACCCTGGGGTACCTGACATCGGTTGGTCGGGGGAGATAGACACCCTAAAGGGTCTGTTCTTGTGACCTCACCCAACGGTGAAGGAGGAGGTCCTCTAGAAGGGTCGGAGCCCTAGTTTGGGTGTAGAGAATGTAGAGAACGTACACGTCCACCTAAAAAAAAAAAAATTGGTGACTCGGTGGACCCTTCGGGGAATTTCCACTAATTTTGGTTTTTCTTGATTATAATTGTAATCTGTGTTAAGTACAATTCCCTTGAAATAGATCTGACTGAACCACTAAACTCACTCACTCAGATCCTTTTCCTTCGGGGGTTTACACTATTCCCAATAAAGATGTAATTGTCTCCCAGTTTTTACTTTCTTTACTTGGAAGGCCTTAAACTCTCGGAATGTTCAAATTGTGATTGGAGTAGTCTATAAACGACTCGTTCTGCTTAACTGTGTAAAGATTCGTACGTAAGTCTACTACCTAACCCTTACGAGACTTCCCGTGAAACATCGTGGTGACGAACTAGTACTCAGTGAACCAACTGGACTTTTTTCAGTTTGTAAAATTATGACACATGTATGGGTCTAGGTTAGTAAACGGGGAGTAAATAGGGGTGAGGGGGTCCTACTGTACGGAAGACATTTATGTGACATCTTGGATACACCGAATGTGTTTTTCAAGAAACGTAATGGTTGTTACACCCGAAAGAGAAAAGGAACACGTCACCTCCCGGTGCATGGGAAGACGTTTAGGGAAAATCTAGTTAGACCGAACACAGAGATGTTGACGTAAGTCGTATTGAACATCTCCGCTCACTCACTAGTTGGGTTGACTGAGTAAGGTTAAGATAGATCTTTGAGTCGTTTCATGAGGTGTAAGCAAGAGGACCCGTCTGGGACGAGGGGTAAGTGGACCAGTAGTTTAAGAAGAATTTTTTCCTCTTTTTGATTCCTTATAGTCATTGTCTTATACATATTTTCCGTGATCTCGCAGCGTGAATTCAAGTATTTCTTTTTTGTAATTTCAGTAATCGGTCCGTTAAGACTGACAAAATGTTCAAGATGGAGGAGAAATACGAGGTTCACAAAGATGTTGTCATAAATTCTGTTCAGACAAAATGATTAAAACGGAAATCACAGGACGACTGACACTCGAGGAACTCTAATCTCCAATAATACATGGAAGCATAGGTGTCATCGTGTAAAAGACTTATTTTCTCTTTTCACTTTCTCCCTTTGTAAATATAAAAGACAAATGGAGTAATTATTCGAGGACACAGTCCCTAATGTTATTTTTAAACAAAAATAGAATTCTTCTTGTGGTGACAAATCTTTAGGATCATTCATACAATGAAAATTATTTGTTGTTGAATTCTGAATCCGAAATGAAAATAAGTAATAGAAAAAATTATTTTTAAATATTGTATATACTGTTACCTCTCTTATCATAATGGGTGACACAACGAAATTGTTAATACTTGTTTTCCTGGTTTTAATAGAACCGATTGGTGAGGGAGAGTGAAAAGTAGGAGAGGGATGGGGTCCCAATAAAACTTCGTTTAGGATTTATGATATGTTTTAGTAAACATTTACTGTTAATAAAAACTTTCCCAAGAAACAAGAGTTGTATTAGTATTTATAGTAGTGTGGATTTTATTATAATAGAGTTAATGTACACTAATAATATTATAGTGTATATATTAGTTATAAGATTAGAGCGATTCTGGATTCGGTAAGGATTTTGTCTTTTAAACATAAGGACTTGGAACATAGAAGATAACAATTGAATCTTTTGGTAGTGAATACTCCGTACATTTTCTTAAGTTTACGTATTAAAACTGAAGAGTCTTTGTGACTTAAGACCGTACAGAACTCTTGGAAACGATTTTACCTAGTTCTTACGGTAGTTCTGCTTTTGTCAGTTTTACTCTAGTCTTAACCTCCAATTCGGACAATTCCACCCTTCTCTCCGACCGTTGTCCCATTTAGTCAATGTCCACTGGGGACTTGTCGTACTCACAATTCTATCTGTAAGGTACGTCAACTTTTAGACGTGTATCGAAATGTCAACCGGGACTCATAGACACCAAGGTTAGTTAAATCCTACCACATCATGACGTCACGAGTAACTTGTTAGGTACATATTCATCTCAGCTCGTCAAGTTTGGACACAACATGTACCCAGTTGACATGTAGAAAAAATAATGGTGGACACAGATATACTCCATCATTCTCTAAGTATACCTCACAAATTGTCCAATTTTTATTAACTTTCTCGCTGAAGGGACCACCAGGTCACCAGTCCTGAGACGGAGAAGTGACAACTCTCAGGTCCAAGTAAAAGACCAATCCTTTGATTCTAGAGTGTTCGACGAGTCGTTCCGGTTTTATTTAATTTATTAACTTTCTGATAGACCCCAAAGAGTACCAAGGTATGGTTAAAATCCTAATAAACAAGATCAAGAAACTTCTTACAGTGTTCATAAAACTGTCGTTAACGTAATTTAGACATCTGACGAAACCCATACTTGTAAAATTGTTATAATTAAGAAGGTTAGGTACTTGTATCGTATTGAAAGGTAAAGAAGTATAGTATAATGTTGAAGGAAAATAGTTACAAAATATTAGAAGTCTCATATCCAGAAAGTAAAGGAGTCAATTTAAATAACGATGTATAAAAAAAAGTACACTAAGGAAAGAGCTAAAGAGACTGTCAAAGAATAATCGTATATCTCTACGTTGTCTAAAGACATATAGTTAGAACATAGAGTGTTGAAATGACTTAAGTGAATAAGATGATAAAAAAAAAACCACCCCGAAAATTCCAAAAGATTTTTATCATAGTACAGTAGACGTTTGTCCCTAAGTTACTAAGGTCACGACCCATATATGAACTTCTTTTACTTTTGGGATTAAACCTGTCTGTGTACGTGGAGTTACAAGTATGGTCGTAATAAGTGTTAATGGTTCTATACCTTCCTTCGTTAGATTCACAGGTAGTTGTCTACTTACCTATTTCTTCCGCACCCCACACGCGTCACATATATGTTACCTTATATAATGAGTCGGTATTTTTCTTATTTCTAAACGGTAAACACTCATGTACCTGTTAGTACTCCCATAATACGATTATCTCATTCAATCTCTTTCTGTTTATGACATATAAAAATACATATACACCTTAGACTTTCTATTTTGTTTGTTCATATCGATTTGTCTTTATCTTGGTGTCTATGTCTTTTGTTTGATCACCAATGGTCTCACCTTTCCCCAGCCAACCTCTTCCCGTTTTTTCCACTTCCCCTATTCTCCATGTTTGATGATCCATATTTCATTCACTCAATATTCCCACATTCCATATCGTGTCCCTTATATCGGTTGTAAAATATTGATGTACTTCATACTAGATATTTTTGTAGTTTAGTGATACGACGTGTGGACTGTGATTGTATTGTCATATTCAGTTGATGCACACCTATTTGTAATCGACTTTCAGGTATCCTGAATTCCCCCGGTCCTTCTTGAGAGGCGAGTCTCATGTCAGTCACTTTTCGTAAACATTAAAATTATGTTTATATTAAATTATCTTCCTTTGGTTATTTTACTCCATGATGACCTTTCCTTGACTTTCGTAAAACTTAGTTGAGACTTGAGATATGAATTCTCAACGATTCTTCAAATTGAAATTTTTGACGGTAGATAATAATATTTTTCTAAAAATTTTTCAGACATAATGGCTACGGTACCCTAAGTGCGGAAGGTGTGGACCGACTGTTCGAAGACGGTGCCGAGCTTGCACTGGTATCGGTTACCGTCAATCGTTGTCGAACCGATAAAATTCTCGTAACTCCATCCGTGGGGAAGCTCAAAGGTATAGACGTAAACCATTCTTCAATAAAGACCAATCGTACGAGTTCTGTTCCCCCTCCGGTGGTGAAAAGTTCTTCACTTTAACTTTTAGTCTCCTTAGTAGTCGGTCTCCACGTGGTCGTCCGTAATTGTTCCGTATCTGATGGACCTTTTTTCTTTTTGACATAATTTTCTAAAATTTTTCTGTTGAATAAACGGAGTAGTAGTAATCAAATTTTAAAAGGACATAAAATTTTAAGAAAGTTTTTATGAAGTGTTCAAAAGGTACAAGAAGTGTGATAGTATATTTTCCAGTTTAAATTTCCTGTACCCTATTTAAGTTTTTCATTTTTGTTTGGAGACAATCCATATCATGAACACTCCGACTTCCTGGTTTCTTTTCACTCAGTTCTCTACCTGATTCCGACGACAGAGGTTCAAACCGTACCAGATTTGTTTATCGAGAATTAAAAAGATAACAACACGATAGACATTCTTTTTTTTCTCTGTATCAGATTTTATTTTGTATTAAGTACGTAAGTATAAAATAAAACCTATAAGACTTCTGATGAATCCATACTTTATCTTTAATTAACTCAATATCTGAGTTTGAAGTGTTCTGTATTGCTCTAGACGTAACTAAATCTTGTTTCTTTTTCGGTGTTGGTTGGTCCCGAGAAAATAATGAGTTGGGTCCATACTTCCTTCGTCACAGGAGGATGAGTCTAGACTTTAGTTGTACAGAAGGAGTCTGTGATCTCTCACTTCTACCTCTTCCTTTACCGTTGGGAGAGGTAATAAAAATGGATCCTCTAGGATACCTGTCTCCTCGGGCCGTCCGATGTTAGGTACCTCAGTGCTTCTGAGGTCACTGAGGTCACTAACTCGTGTGTAGTTGCCTCTGCTTTTTTATGTTGTGTGAAGTGTTCCTTCCTCAACTTTTATTGTTTTACGTTCATACTGTTCGAGAGAGAGGTTGAAAAGATTACAATCGGAGGTACTGTGGTACAAATTGACCAAACAATGTTGCGTTCTTTGAATCACCATGGCAAGCTTTGACATGGAATTTTTTATTTGTAATTTTTTTTTTTCCTTGTCATGGAGTTTCATTTTTCTAAAAAAACCTATTATAATTTTCTACGTGAAGTAAATTTAGTGTCACTTTTCTATGGCATCTTTTCTCTTTCTTAGGGTAATAATCGATGGTTTGTGAGTTTGAATGAAGTCTTTCATGAAATTATTACTTTATTAAACGTTCCATTTACGGGATACTAAATTTATGTGAACCTATTTATTCTAAAAGAAAAAAATCATTTTCGAAAAAAAAACTTCTCATTTCTATTGACTTTTAATGATATTAAAGGTATCCAATTCGATTAAAAATCACCGGACCTTTATAGAATAGTTTTTTTTAATTTAATCACAACTTTAACAACCAAAAGGGATAAGACTTCCGCCTCATTGTACATTGATTTACTTTATAACAAAATTCTTATATTGTAAACACTTATAGAAGAGGACAGTAATTTATAAGTGGGAGATGTAGTAAAAATTACTAATTGCAGTAAAATTGGTCATATGATCAAATTAGAGATTGTTACCCATAAAATCCAAAAGAGTTTTTTGAAAAAAATCTGTTATTTCTAGGTTTAATAAGAGATGTTTCTTTGGTTAAGTATGTGATATAGACTTTTATAAAACGAATCAAAATATTCATAAGACTCACTTCCCGTTTCCCTTATCCTCTTTTCTTTGTGCCCGATATTCTTTTCCTACGTCACTTAAAATTCATTTAGTAAATTACAACCTAAGATCAAATAAGTAAACTCCCTATACTTGGTTTAGTGATCACCGGTAAAGTGGAAATCGTAGATACTTGGATTTATTGAAATCCAGAAGCTAATACGTGTACGAGTAAATGGTTTTATACCTTTTATTGTCTTTTTAAATTTGACGGGTATTAGGACCTAAAATCAAATAAAGAAAGATCAGGAAACTTCTATGGATTCGGATTAATTAATATACTATATGGTCGTACGATAATTTTTCAGATCTTTTTACTACTCGTCATTGTGTACGCAATTCTCATGTTTGAAATCTCGGGTTGACGTACGTAATAGAATCTTGAAGGAGATTCGACACACAGAGACCGGTTTTCGTCGTCACCGCCGCCGCCGTCGTCGTCGTTGTCATTGTTGTTAGTGAGACACGGAGTCAAAGGGGTTGTTGTTGTTTAGTGAGACACGGAGTCAAAGGGGTAGAAATTTTATGTTTATTTTTATTATTAAGGGAGGTATCCTTACAACACTCCAATCATTGAATTGTTCACACTTCTATAATCAATCTGGTTTGAGGACCCTTTTTCTTTCGAGACTTCTCCTTTTCGTTGAGGAAACGACCATTTCGTTATATGTAAAATTAAAGAGACATAGTCCGTTCTTGGACCAAAGGACTACACGTATTCCCAGTGTTCTTGAAGACTCCTCAAATGGATGTCTCCTGTCACATTCAAGATTCCAAATTGTCGTTTAATATTACCTCCGTGAACTGAAACCCGTTTCTAAGTCTTATTTATCTTCATTTAATGATCCTTTTTCGAAGATTAAGGTGGAACCAAAACAATGAGGAAAATTTTATACACGTTCACACGTGTTTGTGATTTACTAAGGAGTTTACAGTCTTTGTTTTACATATTGATGAAGGAGAAGAAACTCGAGGACGAAGGAAAGAATTTCTTACACAAGCACGTGTACGGGTACACACATTGTTGGTGTCACTGTCTCTGATCCAATTGTGAAAAACTTATGACTAATTTATGGTCAGTGATCCGATACCAAAAGGTATATGTTAGGGTAAATTAGGTATGTTAAGATAATTTATCAATGATAACCAGGTTATTTTGATTCTTTTGAATACCGATTCCGGTACCTCGTCGTTCAACTTCTTCGTCCTAGACTTGAGTTCAGGTAAACTCAGGTTTCGGATACTAAACAGATGACAGTATGTTGGTAATGACCATAAAAGTTTCGACCGATAAAGTTTAAATCCATGCTATGAACCTAATATATTTTATACTATTTTCGTGGGAGAATTCAAAAGACGAACTCGACGGACCGTTCTCGAGGGAGAGTGGTGGACCACCGTCATCCGAGGTTAGTGTTCTAGTCCCTAATACTCTACCGGAAAAGTTTACAATTTCAACTTAAACGTACATATTTCGTTGTTGACACTGAGTTTATGATCCATTCATTTTATTTAAGATTCGTTATGTTGTCTATTTCTAGTTTAATTTAGTTCAGTAATTCTTTTCGAAATAAATTCTTAGATTAATTGTAGACTTGACTAAGATATGGTATACTGAGTCTACCCCATTCTTTCCAGTTGTACCAACAGATGAAATCTTTTTCCTCTATTGTCTTTGTGTTCTGTCAAATTTTTTAATAGATCCGGTTAATGACTTGACGTAAATAGTCGTTATGTGAAGTGACTCTTATTTAATTTTATGTACTTGAGTTTTTCTTATTTCTATGACTTTCCTCACCTTTCTTGCAATCTCTACAGTCGTTTGATGACTTCCACATCTCCCCTACCTTCTATAATTATCGACCGAATCGACTTGGGTTCTTCACGAAATACCCCTCTTTCTTTTTCCCATGGATATTTAGTCGTGGGGTGGTTTAAGATCCTTTCAATTCCTATACTTTCGTTTTGTATGAATCGTCTATGTCTACTTAGTTTCTGAAATGTCACTGACTTCAGACGTTTTCGTCGTTGAAAGAGGAGAGAGAGAGAGGGGTTGTCTGACTATTTCGACCCTTCGTCTACAGAGTGATTGCGTCTCTTATCTCTGTTTATACCTTACGTCTTTTTGATTTTTCGTCCTAATCAGTCATACTCAGGTACAAACAAAAGACTATATTTACATACACACAAATTCACACATAATGAAGGAGTCTAGTTTCTTTTCCGGATCCACTGTTCTTGCGGGGTTATCAATACTCGTGTTGACTCGACGATGTAAGATCGTCTCATGGGAGGGGGAACGATTTTCCTCTTTACGGACTAAGATCCCGACCTTGTCTCTTTCGTGATGTACTTGAAATTTATAGAACACGGTCTTTGATTTTTCATGAACTTTCTACTATTTTGATATAGATTTGATGTAGATTTTTTTCGTAACCCAAGTATAATTTTTGTCACGTATGTAGGTGACTGGTATTGACCCTGTTGACTCGTAGTTTGATTTATTACTAATATTACCGATATTACCTATACCACCAATCTATCGTAGTGGCTGAGTTACCTGTACTTGAACTCGTTTGAGACCCGCTGTCACCTCCTGTCCCTTCGGACTTCGCGGACGTCAGATACCCCAGTGTCTTTTAGCCTATGCTGAGTCGTTGACTCGTTGTTGTTGCATTACCGATATTGGGCTACCTATTGTATTCTTAGATACTCATTTATCACTAGTGTGTAATTAAATGTCCCCTCTTCGTTCCGAGATGAAATAACAAGAACCTCAAGAACTTAATATGAATGTTGAAAAGACATTCCATCATTTACAAAGGTTTTTCAAAAAAAATTGTAAAAAATTTTCAACATATCTTAACTTACTAGACCAGGTTAAGAGAGGTGGCTGAATAAAAGTCGAGTATTGAAACATCTTGCAATCCAAAATCTGCTTTTGTAGATAATCGCATGTTTGTGACCTTACACAAGTACTTTTTGTTTTAGGATACCTTTCCTAAGGAACCTCCTTCCAGAATTTTAAAATTGTGATCTGATAGACCCCAGTTCTTCAATTGTCTTCTCGATCTTTTTCAATTCCTACGGTGGTGTTTCGACTTGATGAGTAGTTTACACTTGATAATAAGTCTAATCATAACAAAGCCTTTGTTTGTTTGGTTTGGTGGAGGGTACATGGGGAAGACTTTATTTACGTACTTCCACACGGAGTCGTGCTATTATCTCAGGGAGTTCTTTCCGAGTTCTGTGTCCTCGACTACTTGTATTTAGATGGTATCCTTCCGACTTCTTTCTTCAAGGTTTTACCATTGACGTATTGTTTGTCGTTGGTCTACTCTCCTCCGTCTTCTTTTTAGGGTCCTGTTGTCACCTCGGTAGTATATTATGGGAACTATTACCTTTTAATAATTCGGGACTTTTTTTTTTCGACGGTAATTAGATTGTTTGATGAAAAGTGTGTGAGAACTTTTTCGTCTACGACTTATACTAAAATTCTTTTATAACCTCCTCCTTGAAGGGATGTCCCGGTCACCAATTCCGAGGCGGGAAAGTGACGTCCCCCGAACCCAATCTAGTCCCTTGATTCTAGGACGTACGGTACACCGCGTCTGTTTTTTTCCTTTTGTTTTTATACTTTTCTTACATCTTTATTAAAGAGTAAATGTGTTACCTTTTAGTCATCCATCCATTTTGACTGTCAACATACTCCCATAATAAATGTCTATTATGTTTGTGTTTATTATTTTCGATGTTTAACTTTTACCAACAAAGGGTCCTTATTTTTTCTTTGTACGATATCTACTGTGTACTGGGTTTTGTGTTGGGTTCCCAGTCTTTTACAAAAGACATTTCCCGGTCTATCATTTATAAATTCCGAAACGTCCAGTATACCAGAGACGATACGATACTGTTTTCGTCAATGTCTGTCGTACATGTACGTACTCGTATCGAACATGTGGTTATTTTGAAACAAATACCTATAGTTTTAAATTTACGGTTATATTAAAAGCATTCAGTGTTTTATAAGAAAAACTAAAAAAAGAAATCGTTAGTCTTTTACATTTTTGGTAGGAATTGAGAACCTGACAAGTTTTTCGTCCGTCACCCGACCTAAATCGGTCACTCGATATCAAACGGTTAAGGGTAATAAAAGGTAGATCCTTGTCTTAAACAATTGTTTGGGTAAGGACAGGTTGTACATGAAATAGTTGTGGCATTAATAAATGCTTCTTTTAAGAATGGACCACCGTATTCAAAGTATTCATGAGAACGAGGTAGAGATTCTCCACCGTATAAATTCGACGATGGGTTCAGACGTTGAACGGTTTCCTTTCTCTACATAGACCCTAAGTCACTGTAATAGATCTTATGTTTTATGTGCCTTACAAATAGACATTTAATATGGAGGTGTTTTCTTCTCAGGGGTTTATTTACACAAACAATTAGAGGTACGACAACGAACACAATAAAGATAGGACTTTACCAGCCGGATGTGGTAGAAGAGTGGAAATCTTTAGGAAACATTACATCTGACTTATATAATAGGTTCGGTAGAGATCATGAAACACAGACTGTCGAAAAAGTGATAAAACAATTTGATAAGGATAATAAGTATGTTCAGTCTAAGATATATTTGTTTGCCGACGGTACGGGGTGATTGTCAATTTAAGGATTAGGTTGACTAACTCTCTCGGTTGAGAAGGCTGTGATCTCACCGACCATAATAATTTTAAAAACACCCCTACATTCCCTCCCTCTTCAATGAAAGAAATCTTTGTTTTTATGAAATGACTACTAGACTGTTTCTGACGCCCATAAAAGGATGTCTTTGTCAAGACTTCTAAAGTAAAAAACACCGTGTTTATGTTTTATGTCACGATAAAAAGAGTCACTTGAATATTCATTATTAACTCAACATATTATCCGATCAAAATATATTTATATGACCATGAGATAGATATATTTTACACCAAAAATTTTAAAGTTGGTTCAATGTTAGTGGAAAGTTTCCCTAGGTAAACTTTCGACTACCAATTGACATGTCAACTATAAAACGGTGTTATTTAACATTCGAGTTTTTTTTTTTTTTTCTTGATAAGATATGTGTAAGAATTTATTAGATCGTATTACGGAACGTCTGTTATCAAGTTTTGATAGATGAGTGGTGGGGTCCGTTTGTCGAAAGGTGAAGACCTAACCCTGGTAGTGACATTACTAATGGTACCAAAGGTCCTCTGGGTCAACTCCTTAGTCTTCTCGATAGTCCCGAACTTCCGTATAACCTTGACTAGACACATTCAAACCGACATTAATCGATTTTTACTATATGATTCAATCATAGTTTCTGTTCCTTTTTATGTGTTTTGTCATCACTATATGGTTAGTTTTGTTTTTTGATGTGCGACATAAAAGTCTTTATATTAAATATTGACAACAGATTGGATTAGTGAATTTGTCAAAACAAAAATCTTTAGAAAAGGAGACGATATAACATCCATGGTAATACGGACAGAGTCACAATATCATTAAGTTTGTGGATTATGTCAACGTGTATGTTACCTACGAAGTAATTGTAAATAACTAACTTTACGACTGATGATTTGACTCTCAGGGTCCGAACTAAAAGAACTTTTTAAACCATTAATATCTATGAATGGCTGAATAGAAAATTCAAATTAACAGGCTAGTTAAAAGATAGTAGACGTCCTAGCTAGTCAAGTGGTGGGTGTTTCTCGAGTTAAAAACATACTCGATGTAACCGAAACTATGCTAACTCTTATGTAGCAGCATGACTTGGCTAACATAGTAAACATACTCTGGTATGTAGGTTCAGTAGTTGGACAGACGGAACCAAACCTTTAGCTTGATATTTTCTCTCTACAAATGGTGCCTTTCGAGACCCCTTTATTTTTCCCTTTTGTAGTAGCATAAGTCGTCTGAAAGTTAGAAGAACGATTCTTTTATTTCGATCCTTAAATTTTACCTTATAAAAGAATGATTTGTTCTTTTTTACTCAATTTCTGTACACACGACACGAATCAACGAGTTAGTACAGGCTGAGAAACGTTGGGTTACCTGACATTGTACGGTCCGAGGAGACAGGTACCCCTAAGAGGTCCTTTCTTATAACCTCACCCGACGGTACGAGAGGAGGTCCCCTAGAAGGGTTGGGTCCAGAGGGTACAACGTCCTCCTAAGAATTGGTAGACTCGGTGGTCCCTTCGGGTATAATAAAAATCCTAGAATTTTTGTTCATAAATGACGAGGAAAATTGATGTTTATAATATTCATTAGAAGTTTTGGGTTGTTAGTATCAAATGAGAACATGAATTCAAACATCCATAGATCAATGTTCTGTAATATTGTCTCTGTACTCATTATAAAGTGAATAAAAATACGATATTTTCGGGTTGATTATGGTTTTGAGTAGGGGAGTTACTATAAATACAACCGTATAATAAAAGACGTCCATTCTTCGTTTTTTTATTTGTATAAGTTCCTCGTCAAATTTATTAAAGTACCGATTTTTATCTTGAGAATTTATGATTACCGAGTATAAGTTATTTATAAAGATTTAATGTGTATAATAATCTTTAATGATTTACCATTTCGGAATTCTCTTTATAATTATCTGGGTTTATACTCACTTAATCCATTGCCTTTAAAATTCTCCGTGTTTAAGGGTCAATGTTTTATTCTCAGTACCCTGTCCACCATTGATCCGAATAGTACCACTAGCAAGACATTACTTTATAAGTTGGTGATACAACATATGGTCCTTAATTGTATCATAACATCCAGTCAATATGGAGTTTTAGTTTATTTGAGTATCTTTTTCTCTAGTCTGAATACTAGTCGTCCGTCTCCCTTCCTGTCCCTCACTCCTTAACTTATTTCCACTAATTTTCCATGTTTGAAGGTCAATATTAATTCATGATGTCTACATTACAAGTTGTACTAATTGTTTTACGACAATATATACTTTCGACAATTCTCTTATTTAGGACTGTCAAGAATCGTGTTTCCTTCTCATTAAAGAAAAGAAAAGATAGATATACTCTACTACTTACAAGTGATTTGAATAACGTTAGTAAAGTACTATATGATTTAATAATATTTGAATATTTACGACATACAGATAATATAGAATTTTTTAACCCACTTTTTTCTTTACAATCATTAGTAAACTTTTATAAAGAATGATATAACCGATAGACAGTTTCGTCGGATAAAATTCTCAAGAAAGGTTAATTGAGACGTTAGTCTGATATGATAATAAAAGTTTTCACCTTTGTTTGCCACAGGTTTGTGAAGTTGCCGTTTTATAGGGACCGTTGTAAATTACCTGTTATTTCAGTTACCGTTTTTGTTTTTGTTTTGTGGTTTGTTGGGGGCTGGGGTCTTATTTTTCTTTGATCTGAATTAAACTTACGGGATTTGTTTTTCGTTGTTTTGTGTCTAGGTCTTTTTGTTTGTTTTTTCCAGATGATAATTTTTTTCTAAGACATTCTATGTTTGTAACAAGAATTCGTTCTGCGATTTGTAAAAGTTTTTACTTTTTAAAGGAAAGGAAGAAGGACATGTAGTAGTGAAAAATTTTAGGTTACCTATCCTCTGACAGTTAATCATCGTCGTGTCATCTAGTCAATGTTTGGAACTGTATCCATCTTAACAAGAAAGGAGTACTATTAGTGACAGTGTAAGTAAATATATAAGGGAATTATGTCAATTATGAGCTTGGTAAGCTTGTCGAAGGACAGAACGTGTTAATTATGACAGAAACAGTGGTAGGTTTTGTGTATTTCACAGTATTCTCCGAAAGTTTGCTAGTTTCGTTCTGACTTACTTCAGAAGTACCTAGTGGTGGATGTTTGTCATCCGGTTTATTTCTGTCAAGTTCAAAATATATTAATTTCTACCCTTGTTAATTGAATTTCCATCTAGAGTAAATTGGTATTAGTATAAATTGTTCTCAAATATGACTATTATTTTGTGTGATACAAACTTTTGTCTGAACACCAACGGTTCCACCCCTCTCTCCAATCCCCTCCCTTCCTAACCCTAATCGTCTATATTTGATAATATATACCTTACCTATTTGTTGTTCCGGGATGACGTATCGTGTCCCTTTATATAAGTTATAGGACACTATTTGGTATTACCTTTTATTATACTTTTTCTGTAACATATATACATATTGACTCAGTGAGACGACGTGTCGTCTTTAATTGTTTTGTGATATTTAATTGATGTGAAGTTATTTTATTTTTGTTGTTTGTGAGTAATGCAAAACAGTTTCTTTCGATTCCAATAAATTTTCAATTGTTCACATTTGATCTGTGTGTTTTTGACTTAAAGTCCTACTCCACAATTTTAACTTTCTTTAAGTCGACTTTAGAGGATGATATTACTATGAGTTTTATCAGTGCAGTTCTATTAAAAGTTTTACTCTGAGTAAGTCTGTCGTAAAACATGCTCTCTTTACACCTGATTCATTAAATCCATATAAAAATATTATACTCAATTTTTGTCTTTAAAAGATCAATTAACACTTAATTTCTTTTTTAAGAGTAATTGTTCTCAAGAAGTTAGTCTTAAATTTGAACACTTTTAAAATTATGTACAATTAGGAGTGGACTAACTGGACATCGGAACCTGGTTCCAAACACATATAGAGAAATTCCTCTAGATATCGAGACGACCGTTATAGTAGTAATGAGACTTAGTGGTGGATCTAATTTTTTCTCCGTTCACATTTATAGAAAGTTCTTTATAAAATCAACCGGTAAAGGTAAGTTTGGTATGGAAGTCATAAAAATTATGTCGTAAGTTATTAAATTTTTCGTTTTGAGTTCAGAAACCTATTTAGTTCAATTCTTTCCTTCTGTGTAAAGTGATTCTTATTTTATACGACAGTAATCATAGTAAATGAGGACGTTAAGTTGTGTGGAACCATGGGTTCGTCACCCGAAGGGATCACGACACAAATCAACGAGTCAACACAGACTGAGAAATACTGGGGTACCTGACATCGGGAGGTCCGAGGAGATAGGTATCCCTAAGAGGCCCGTTCTTATGACCTCTCCCAACGGTCCGGGAAGAGGTCCCCTAGGAGGGTTACGTCCCTAGCTTGGGTTCAGTGGAAGTAACATCCGTCTAAGAAATGGTAGACTCGGTGGTGTCGTCGGGTTCTTATGACCTCACCCATCGGATAGGGAAAGAGGTCCCATAGAAGGGTTGGGTCTTGACTTGACCCCAGAGGACGTAACCGTCCACTCGGTGGTCCCTTCGGGGCGGACGGTTGCGTCCTCTGCGTTCAACCTAGGGACTCAGTGTTTCTAGGAGACCTCTTCCTTTACGGTTGGGTGAGGTCATAAGAATGGACCCTTTAGGGTACCTGTCTCTTCGGATCTCCCGATACCAGGTACCCCAACGTTTTCTCAACCTGTTCTGAGTCACTGATTTGTTGTTATTGGTTCATCACTCTATAATTTCTTCCTTAAATTTGATCAATTTCCTTTAGTTCTAATGTACTTTATGTCGAATCGTATTTTCCGATGGGTGGGGTAGAAATAGTAAATTAGCATAGTCACCAAAAGTTTCATACATATCTTGAGATTCACGACTTCGCAAAATCCCTACTTGGGACATTGTCCGTGCCCTCCCCTTCCTTCATTTCGTGTCCCTCTGACTCAACGTTCTTTTGGTGGTGGTCCGAAAGAAAAGAGTGGAGTTGATCAAAATGTAAAACTTCGCAATACATTTGAAACTAAAATTTTTTGTCAAAGACGACAAATTTTTACGACTTTTGGTGAATTTCACACTTATTAGTCTATTTGTTGAATCAGACGGATACCAAACGTTTTTGTATAAAGTATAGGTCTTTTGTTATATTTGACGACGGTTGTCCAGTCTAAAAATTTCTATAAATTTCTATCCTGATTATATAATTATTGATGTTGTACCTACCTTGGACTCCCGTAATACGATTCACTTTATTCAGGCTCTCTCTTCATGACATACTAGAGTGAATATATACCTTAGATTTTTAGTTTGTGTTTGTTTTTTAACTTGAGTATCTATTGTCTCTTATCTAACCACAAACGGTTTGCTCACTTCCCCGAGTTTCATTGTATATCGTACCACGATATAAATTATCATGATATAACATATAAACTTTCTCACTTACGATTCCGTTATTTAAAAAGAAAAACTGGTACGGTGTGGCGAACACCCTAGAATTAAGGGACGGGTCCCTGACTTAGGTCCGGTACCGTTACTTTCGTCTCGAGATCGGTAACCCGGTGGTCCCTTCAGGGTTCATTTAGAATTTACAAGAGTGATGTTCCTTTTTTTTTTGTTGACACTGTTATCTAACACTAGTAAAACGTTATACATGTGTAGTTTAGTAATACAACATGTGGACATTGATTATACCACAACGTACACTTAACATTGAGGTGATTTTTTATATATATTATAACGTTCAATTTTGTCACGACTATTTCATATGTAAGTATTCGGAAAGATTTGTTTCAGAAAAGACAGAAGATATAATCGTAATTCACATATTATTCGATTTTAATTATGACTTTTCTTTATCTCCAGATGTAATTTAATTTTCCCCCTTCTTTTATTGAAAGTACCTCTCCGTACCTTCTAAAGATACCAATCACGTGAATGTAAGATTTGTGTAGTCCCCGTCTGTCTAAGATTCGGTTCTCTTTTCCTTATAGTCACCGTCTTCCTCCCCCTCCACCTCCCTCTCTCTCTACTTTTTCAAGTTGCTGTCTACTGTGTCATTCTATTTCTACTTGATAGTGATCGAGGATCCTGTTCGTAGTCTCGTCGTATATATGTATATTAAATATACATTTTAACACTAAAGAATGGATAAACTTTTTTGATATAGTGTATGTGTCAAATAGTTCAAGGGTGAAGAGTGAATGGGAGGTTTCCATCAGATTAGGTTAATCAAGGTTTAGTAGGTAGTATATACGAGAGGAAAACCGATGGTCAAAAGGAAGGGCTGTTAAGTGTCGAAACTTCTTAGCAAGTTTTGTGAAGTAGGGTAAAAGTCAGTTATTCCTACCTAGTTCGACTTCATGTAACGAAAGTTTCTTCAGGAATAATTATAGTCCTAGGTTCAGACCAAGTAGGGGGTAGTTGAACCTTATGGTGAATTTTGTCCGAAGTGCCAGTGTTTCCATTTGACGTAAGAGACGATTCGTAAAGGTATAAACAAAACGGACTCCTCGCGTATCGGTGTCAACCGGTAGGAAATTATTTTTAGAACTTTTTGTATTTTAATCGTTAATCTAGATGTATCAAATATACCCTTTATTAGGTGATATAAAGTTATTTTTGTTTTCCTATATGTCACCCTCTTTTTTTTCTAAACAAGGGACTAAACTAGAGACTTTGGTCGGTTAAAACTTTCATACAAATTATCCAATAGACTCAAAATCGTAAGACAAATATACCATAGTGACCTCTTTCTCCATAAGATACATACATTGAAAGTGTCTATTTAGTATTGTTACTTCTCAATTTTAAAGAATTTAAAATTATAGACGACTACTAGACTAGACAGTAGTGAGTCGTGAACCGGTGTGACTTGACTCATAGGATGTATACAGAATTTGAGAAATTACAGTTTTAAGTTGTCCTACGAATAGTTGATAAGTCACCGTAAGAGTCCCCAGAAAGATCAAACTCCTGATAATCCAAATCAATTTCTGTCATTACCACTTGAGACAAAGTGGATCAAAGAAGTCAATCGAAAGAAAAAGAAAATCGTAAGTAGGTGGGTGGGACAGACAACATAGAGACTTACTGTCTTACTTGTAGAGTAAAATAAGACTTTTTGAATCGATTAGATTACCACGGAGAAATGGGTTAATGTCTCATTCCACTTACATAAATTCCAAGAGAAAAGTAAAGTTTCGTAAAATTCAATAATTAAGGTCACAGAAACTATAAAGGTATTCTGACAACTCGAATTTCTCCCGAAAGATCGTCGACAGGATGGATTGGGACAGTGGGACAGATTAAATGTCTGTCCTTTGACTCTAGGTTACACTATTTTATGTTGACAAAAGTAAAACCCCAACACACACACCGAAGAAAAAAGAAAAAACGAAAAAAATTCGTTTTTAAGGTAAACCTTCCCGTGACATATTTTTTATTTTCGTCCCGACGAGGTTGACAACCCTTCTCCTCCTTTCTTCACTCTTTCCCCCTATTTTGAAGAGTGACGAACAGGTCTTTAGAACCTCCTTCGAGGAGTCTTCGGGATTCCGAGGTTTCATCCAGACTTTTTAGTGAACAGATTATCTTTCTCGTTTCTGACTTCAACCTATGTGGATCAACTCATCACGTTGGTTGATATATGGCCCCGACGTACTAAAGTTTGTATCGAAATTCGGTACACTTAGAGTCAAAGGAATAATTCGTTTACCCCTATTATGGACAGAGGGACACGACGATACTGCAAATTTACGTTTAACTCATTTCAAGTCAAGGACACGGAAGTCTCTTGACTACATGCAGTATATCTATTCATGATTGTCTCGTCCCTGATTTTATCGAAGAGACTAAAGTTTGAAATTAAATCGTTTTCTCGAATATTCGTGAGAAGACGAGATCCGTTAGATTTCCTGTGTTGTGTGTGGCTAGTTATTGTTACAGAATGATACCGTTACTAAGAGTTGGACCCCTCCTTCAAGGAAAGTAAGTCTACCGACTTTTTGGTGGGGGTGTGGGGGTGGGGAGATGTTGAATATCTTGGTAAAGCGAAATTTGTTTCCGGTTTAAAGAGTTTGAGACCACAGATCTGAAATAGAAGTTCAATTTTAGAATTACATTGATGAATACGTTTATAAAGGTTCATTCATGTATTGAGTTATTTGTATTCGGATATTAATTACGTCAGGTCCTCTTTTAAGGGGTTACATAGTTTTATTATGTACGTTATCTAAAAGACTTCGTGACTATTAAACCCGTAAAGTGTATCGCACGAATACTTTTATATGCTACCCCAAAGACTTAACGTTCTTTAGCGAGTAGTAGTTTTTAAAAATTGTTAAAATTTAGAAATTCACATATTAGTACTTTTCGATTAGTGACTCATATAGTTCGGGACCTGATGTAAATCGAAACCGAATGTCCTTATTCCCCGAAGGGACCACCGAGTCGACCATTTCGTAGACGGATGTTATACCTTCTAGACCTAAGTTAGGGACCCAACCCTTGTAGGGACCTCTTCCCTCGCCGTTGGGTGAGGTCGTAATACCGGGACCCTTAAGGTACCTGATAAAGTACCTCAGCGTTTCTCACTCTGTGTTGACTCGCTGAAAGTACGGAAGTGAGTGAGTAATACCCTTATTTAGAGAAAAGAGATAGGGGTTGTCTTACAATAATTGTGTATTAAAGTCTGACGAAAACAGTCGGTGACAATCCTATTTGTTTTGTGGTCTCTTGAGTTTAGTGAGAAAATCCCATGACCAGGTTGTCTAAAAACAGGGGTAAAGGAATTATACCAAGAGGTCGGCCGACACAGTTTATACCTTTAAACAAGAAATTTTTGATTTATTTAAGGGTTATATTTGTTTATACTTCTGGTCTTCAGATATGTTTTCCAAATTTATACAAGAAAGGTTTATAACGTTTCTTCTTTTCAATTTTGAGTTCAGTTATTAAATTATAAATTAGTACTTGTGTGTCCCTTTACAGGACACTGAAAGTACATTCCTAAAGGTCTAACCTTTTTAGTTTCCACTGTTCTCGGTGGATTGTTTCTGGATCGGTATGTCGTATAGTTGAACTGTAAGAAATAGACACAGAATCTTTCTCGTTGTGATTAACAAATTTTGTTTGGATTCCTTCAATTCGGCAAGAACCTGAAGAACTTGTACTGACATAGATGAAGGGTCGGAGTGTCAAACACCCAGTATCAGAAGTACCAGACGTTTAATTCTTTTTAACACGTAATGTGTGTACCAATGGGTATAGTAACGACTGAAATTAGCTTCCTTTTGTTCAGCAATTTTCTAGCAATTAAGAAATAGTGATTTCCGTTGAACTTTAAATGAATAATCAGTATTAAAGATAGGTAGAAAAAAGGGTTGGTTTTATTAGTAGGGAAAAAAGATTGGTTTTTTTTTTTTTTTTTTCCAGACAATTTACACAGTAGTTTTTATTAAGAAGTATGTTGGGAGACAGGTTAAAAGTATGTATTACTTCATTACAGACTAATGTCATATTCTGACTGGACTTACCAAATACTTGACTGGTGGTTCTGTTTGAAAAAAGAGATTAAAGGAAAGACAATGTAACTTTACAGAAGTATTTTTTTTACATCAATATTTTTTAATATAATGAAAATAGACCTGTAATCTCATTGTGTTCCACGAGAAGATATATTATTTCAATAGTATGGCATTAATAGTGGTCGTACAACAATACTTTCAGAATCTATTTAGATTCTTTTGGATGGGAAGATAGTACTCATACTCATCCATGACCAGTGTTCCAGATCGGATTTGACCTTTAAGAATTTTGTTTTTTGAATTTTCAGTCATTTGGGAAACTAAAATGAAAGTAATCTCACATAGTATGTTACCCCCCCCCCCCTCTCGGAGTTACAAACGTCACCTTCTAGTCTCGTTTTTTTTTGTTTAGAAATTTTCGTGGAGGTCAGGATTTTTGTGGAACCTCTCACAAAAGACAAAAACAAAAAAAAATTTAAATAATCTTTTTCAGTATACTAGACCTTTACCAGTCCAACTAAACACTGATTCTCGTCTTCTTTCGACTTCGTTTACAAGACTTGTTCACGACAGTTGAAGAGTCCTTGTCACTGTAAAGAGGGTCTTTCGACTACTTTCAATATCTCCTTATTTTTAACACATTAAAGGGGAATCGTAATTAATAACGATAAAAGTATCGGACTTGGAATTCCATATACACACGACCACGATTTCTCAAGATTTACTCACTCTGGGAATTCTTTATCATTAGTTACAGAAGTTTTTATCACTCCAAAGAAGAGACTTGTTTTAGAATTTCCACCTTGTAAATGCTAAAATCTTTGTAGAAAACTACGAAACCACTTCTTTTCGTCGGGTTACATAATACTGATGGACGAAAGATGTAGATGACGATAGATGGGTTTCAGGATTTGTGTAGCAGATGAGGGCGTTTTAAGTTAAAGTAGTCCCGAGTTTCGTGATTAAGAGTTCTCCAGAAGAGTTCTTTGACTTGTCTTAAGAGAATATGATACAGTCGTTAAAAGAAAAAGTCTCGTAGTTTCATAGACTTATTTGTTACCTGGTGGAGGTGGGGGTGGTTCCTCAAATGAGTGTCGAAATGAAACGTCCAAGAAAAAATCACCTTTAAAATTATTAAAGTTTTAACTCGAATTTTTTATAATCTTTGAGAATAGTGGAAATAGGGTGGTCGACAAATGTAAAACGGGATAAACGAATAATCAGTAATGTACGTACGTACGTACACATACTAAAAAGATTTGGTAAACTCTCACTCGACCGTTGTACAGGGAGTTAGGACGTTACTCATAAAGACTTATTGTTTCTGTAATAGAATATATTGGTGTGTTAATAGTTTAATTGTGACTATTTTATTGTAATTAGGTTCCGAAGAGTTGTCGTGTAATAACTGTAAACTCACGTATTAAGAAACGACACCCTGACGGGACCCGTCACGTCACATAGATCGTGATAGGGTCCGGAGATAGATGATTTAAGGTCATCGCAGGAACGGGTTAGAGGGGGGCTGGGGTTTAATTCTATTGGTTTTTTATTGAGGTTAATATTAAAATGGTTATTAAGGGTAAATACGGAAGAAACGAGGTTTAGGTTCTAGTTTGTGTAACGTAAATCAACGGCACGGAAAATTGAGAAGAAATTAGACCTCTTGAGTTGTAGGATAAAGAACTGAAAAATATTTTGATACTCGGTTGAAACAACGCACAACGAATTACATCCGAAGAGACTACGAATACTAATCTAAGTTCGATCTATAAACCGTCTCATGGTGTCTTTACTGGGAGATCGGTGGAGTTTCTTAGTAATAGCCCCCTTGTCACAAACAGTGAGACACCGTCATAAGTGTGGTTGATACTAGTGGGTCACTTACACCAAAGGTGGTCCAAAGAGGTGACATTTCAATGACAAAAATTTACTTAAGTACCCATCTGTGAAAGTCTGATACGTTTATCGATCAGATAGTTTAAATAGGTGGTCAAAGTCGGAAGAGAAGGAAGATAAATCCACCGTCGTGAACTTCTCGGTCCTGGTACTTGTATGTCTTCTCGAAACTTTTGTGAGTCACTTTCGGTTTGATATTAGTGTTCTTCAGTTCTTCATTTTTCTAGGGAGAGACGATTTATCCTTATCTCTCCGGAAGGTGAAACGATACCTACTCGAAGACCCGAATATTTTGTATTTGTCCTACAGACACCAAGAGGGAGATTTGTAAGTCGAGATTTATTTATTACTTTCATCAATCGGATACCGATTGTGAACGACAACAGAAAAAAAGGGCAGTGGGATCTCCACACTTCATGATCATAGAGTAACTTCAAAAGTAAACGTAAAGTGATTATTGATTACCATAACTCGTAATAAAGTACAGATGACTGGTGGTCATATAGAAACCTCTTTACAGATAAGTCTAAGAGACGGGTAAAGATAATTCTTTTCAGAAAGACTCAATACAGAAAAAAAAAATCATGTTTTATAGAAATTAAACATATACCGTAATAACCTTATTAGAAAGGTGTCTGCTATCTTTACAGTGAAGTTTGATATAGTCTCCTAGACGAATACCTACGTGCCCGTGACAAAGACTAAACCTCGGAGACAAGACGTCTGGACCTCTCTTATGTCCAGTATCAGAGTCGTGTCGGGAGAAGTGAAAGTCGGTTCTTGGGTCAGAAGAGCGGAACCTCCTTGCTGTTACAGGTCGAAGCCCGGGGGACTTAGTGCATACTCCTGTTAACACGGTCGACGGTATGTGAGTTGTTAGGGTTAGGGTTTTACGACCAAGGTATACCATACGTTTGATTAACAAGGAACTCTGTTCATTAAGAAATTAAGTAGTTTACCTTACAAATAAAATTTAAGGTGTAGAACTTGAGGATCGAGGAGTGACTCGGAAGAGTCGACGAAATGGAACTCAAGTAGTAGAACCAATGCTTTTGGAGGTTGCTCCTGTTCAAATTCACCTTCTCTAAGTGAGAGGAATAAGTAGTTAAATCGTTCCCGAGACTAGACGTTACTTACCAAGAAAAGTCCGGAGTTGACTGGTGAACTTTGGTCGGTTTGTGGAATCATTGACAAGATTCCAACTAAAGAGGAACAGATTCCCTTCTAGGTCTTTACACACGTGTAGTGTTCCACCTATTTGTTATAATCACGTCAAAGGTTGGAAGGTGTCACTCTCTTATACCAAGTCACAGATTCTTCTCAACTGGTACTGCTGCCGTAACATTCTTGACTGTTTGGGTATGTGTTTTCGTTTATTTATCATCATCTACTCGAAATGAAACGACTCTCCTCCTAAGGACCATTACTTCCGACGTAACAATTTAAGGTGTAAGACTAATATCTCTCGTGCAGTCACGACTACCACCCCATTACTTATATATCGAAGGTTGAACCGTTGGTTGGATCTATGAATTTGTCTCCTTCGTACTTTCGAATCGGGTAACGTAGTTGTATTTGTAGCCCTTACGTGACGTAGTCAAAGGATCGGGTCTTTTTACCTAGGGTCCGAAACCGGGTCGTCACACTTTACTCCTATGTCAGTTAGAAGGTGTTCCGTCGTCAAGGAGTTCTTTTGTTTGAAGTGACCCGCTCAATTGGACTACAATTTAGAAGAAATTCACGGAAGATCCTAGACAACCAGTGACTGTAACTATAGTGGTCATATTTGTTGTATTTGACGAAACCCTGTGGATGAAAAGGACGTCTCGGGAATTCCGTGTGGTATTGTGAGGAAGGGAAGGAGTCGGTCGTAACGTCATACCTACTTTTTACGGTAGTGACAAACTAAAAAAGGGTCAAAACGATCTACTGTGTCTGTAAAAGAGACATCGTCGTGAGCCTAAGGGGTTTCTTGTCATTCATGTGTGTGTATATTTCAAGGTGTACGTTAATCGGGTCCCTTCTTATTACTCAATTTTTTGGACTTAAGACCTCTCTTATGTATATGTTACGATAACTCCTACGATAACATAATTTCTATTTAAAAGTCGAAGTTGAGCGTATTCGTGGTTGGGGAAAGCCACCGGCGGTAGAAGGTGACTGGGAACTTGAGTCCTTCGAGAGGCAACAAGGAGAAAAGATAACCGAGGACTACCTAATACAGAATTAACGACCCAACATTCTATGATCAGGGAACACTCTATGTATCAAACGTCTATAAAAGAGGGTGAGAGTCCAACAGTAAAATGATTACTATCATAGTAGGCATCGTCAATTTAAATACTATATCAGGTTAGTGACAAAAAATAGGAATGGTAAAAGGAATCGGATTGAGTTCTGGTGTTTCTAAATAAACATACAACAAAACGAGCCAACTCGGAACTGGTGGTGTCCGCAATAAGGTTCATATTGTCGTTAGTGTCAAAGAGACGTATGTGTCTAATTTGGTTGGTACCTGGTAAGTTATCACATCACAAATGATGACTTTTCATAGGTACATATTCACCTGAAAGTGTCAAGTTTGAACTCTAAAAGTTTTCGGTTGACATGAAATAGATAACATGTACCTTAATAAGACTAAAGGAAAAGTCTTACAAGTAACGGTCACATATCTTTACCTTGAAAACATATGACTATAATTAGGGACGTTAGATACCTTTGAGTAAATAATAATTAGAATTATCTAAAATCGTCTAAGAAATCCTAAAAAACGTATACTCTACCACAATAGATGCTAACCTCTGTGACAAAGAAAAGGTTAGACCTACGAAAAAGAAAAAGTACAGATCAATTAAAATGATCATAGAGGTCCTCTTACAAATTGTCTTCGCTGACCTCACCTTTAGAAACAGAGTAAGGACAAGGACTCTCCCTTCATCAGTCAGAAAGTGACAACTCATACTACAATCGACATCGAAATAGCTCTACACGAAATAGTCCAACTCCTTTAAGGGAAGATCAGGATCAGACGACTTACAAAAATATTACTTTCCACAACCTGAAACAGTTTACGAAAAAGACGTAGATGACTCTGCTGGAGTATCAAAACCGGGAAATAAGATATTGTTTACTGAAACCTCACAGTTTAGTTGTAACATAAGGTCCCTGTGTAAGTAATAGAAAGAATATACAACAATTCTAAGACAAACGAACAAAAAACTCTTGAAAACTGATATAAGTGTTCCAGATATTAAAAGAAAAGTACTGAAACATAAGAAAACCATAGTATAATTGTTACCGAAGTATCTTACTCGGACCTTCACGGGGAGAATCAAATAAAGAAACCGACACAACCCAGAATGAACACCGTATGTCCTAGAAGCAACAGTATAACCTAGAAAGTAACGTCTCGTACCTGAGACATCAGTACCACACCCCCGAATCAACGAGACTCCGTACACCCTAGAATCAAGGGACTAGTCCCTGGTTTGAGCACAGGGAACGTGACGTTCCACCTAAGAATTGGTGACCTGGTGGTCCCTTCGGGGTCAAGGAGATAGAAAAACTTTCTTAACCAAATTAAGATGAGAATTAAGAAGAAATTTATGAGTCATTTAAGTGATTACTTCGGTGGACCAAGACCCGAAAAGAAACACCCTTCAAAAAACTAATGATTAAGTTAGAAAAATGTACAATATGTGGATAAGTCAAAAAGTTAACGAAGAACTCGGTTAAAGTCATTAAACCGTAAGAGAATAAAGAGAATAAAAGTATTCCAATCGTCACTATAGAAGAAAAACTGAAGGGGTTGACTCGGATTGATCTCCAAACACTTAAAACGAGAGAAAAACTTCTTGTAAGTAACTAAAAAGAGAAGAGATAAAGTGAATAGAGGTGAGATTAGAAATAATTAAAGAAAGACAAATGTCCAATCAAAAGAGAGAGGGTGAAAAACTTCCACTTTACAATGACTAAACGATAGAAAGAAGAAATTACATTCTTGAGTCGTCATATTTAAAGGAGAGTCGTGACTAAATCCTCGTGAGGTAATCAAAAATATAAAGTACAAAAAAAAAGTAAGTAGAGTCGTATAAGAGTAAAGTGAACAGTAAAGTAGAAACTGGGTGATCCATCCAGTCATTACTTACATGCGAAAACTGTGTGAAGACTTTAAGGGTCTAAATGAAAAATTAAATATTAAATTAAGATGACACCTGGTTTTTTTGGGATGAAACACATTAAAGTTGTGAAAAATTCCAATCATTCCGAACGAATACCGGATCTCATACCAGACAAGACGTCTTATGACACATAGACACTCTTCTTATATGTAAGACGACCAAAACCCACCAAGACTTAATGACAGACGACAGTGAACGAAAGTCAGATTAATGAAGGAAATCATAAAGAAGAGTCCGTTCAACCGATTGTTGTTTAATAGGGTCACAAACTCTTACAGAAATGAAAGGTAAAAACTTTCTGTCAAAACGACTTACATTCCAAGAATCGACAGTCCAGGGAGGAGACGGGGACCGTGAGACTTATCCAACAGGATAACGGAAGTCACAAGACTATTTAGTCAACAATGAAAATCACCCCAAAGGAACATATACTCCTGTATTAACTTTCACCGTCGGGAATCTTCTGTCTTACGCTTTTACACTAGATGTCATTTCTGTTCAGGAGGTTGAGATAGATCTTTGGTTCCTTTTTTCCATTTATTTTGGAAATATTCACAAGTTCAGTCTAGACAGATAGGATGGTTATTCCATTTTGAATTCATTTTTGACTTGCTACCAGAACATAACACAACATACGTGTATTTTTTGAAGATTTCTTATTAAACCATTCGTGGTTCTCTTATTCTTGTGTTCATTTATAACTTCTATTAAAATCAATACTTATTACGATTTTGTCCTCCATCTTAGTCGACTGACATGATAACTCCTTCACCCAAAAAAGGGAGGGGTTTCGAATTCTATGATCATCTCTACTTTGTACCCGTCCTGTTTATGAATTACAACCACTTTATGAATAGTCTTTGATTCTTATAGTCATTTGATCCTCGGACTATAAGAGGATGACTTATTCCAGAGTATGGATTACCCTAGGTACGTTGTGAAAATAATATATCTCCGATTTTCTTTAAATAAAATCTTAATATCTGAACCTTTAACCACTGACTACCATAGTAGTTGGTGGTTAAAGATTTACGACAATTTTCAGACAAAATTATCTTAAAATGATCGACCTCGGACTAGTCTTAATTAGTCTTCTCATGACATTATCTCCTTCTTTTCCATATAGTTTCCAATCCTGTTTGTCTTGCATACCAAGGTTATTTGAGTCCCCTTGTATCGTTGTTTTTAAGGTCCCGAATGATACACGGTCCGTAATAAAATCGTATTTATTGAACAAGTTCCAGTATGTGGATTATGCAATCCAGTACAAAGTTTAGATCTGTTAGACACGTCTAAATGTCGAGAATAAAGTACTTCTATGTCTATTATATTCTTCCCCTTTGACTTCGGACTTCTAAAATTCAGGTACGTTGGCTCTGCTTGGTTTCTGAGTACGTCTTAAACTGATGTTTCCTCGTCTTTTAAACTCACTCCGACTTAACGTACAGATAGTAGAGGACTATCGGAGATGTCGCCCCCAGAGTTGGACACTGTTACTTTAATTTACTTTATGGTATACGTTTATTTCATACATTGTTACTCGTTACCTCAGTACACTAAATATAATTCCGAAGTACCACCCCCCCCCCTCCCCCGCGCCTTTCCGGACGTAATCGAAGACAACTCCCGTGACATGGTCTTTCTCCTCCAATTGTAGTATTACTTCTTAGTTAATGTAATTTGATTCGAATATGGAGAGAGTCTAAAGCAAACTGTATATATTTGTACAGGTTTTACAACTGACGTAAGTATTAATATTAGTAACGGTACTAATAAGATCGTACGAGGAATCTTCCTCGATTCTTTACTTTACTATTTTCTAGTGACGGACCACGGATAGTCAACGGACTACGAATCTAACGAATACGAGTCTCACCATTTACCTTCTGTCAGTTGTTTTAGTCGAGTCCATAGACTCTCGATAAAGTAAAGAGTTAATACAAATGGACTTTAAAATATACCCTTACATACATACATGGACTTCACAATTCCTTTTAATAGGAACGTTATACATTCTCGGAAGCAGCCTTAAAATAAGTTGTTACGGTTTTCAGATTTAGAAGTTTATTATCTCCATACTCTTTTTAGGAGTAAAAATTATGTATATAACCGAAGACGTCTGAGATTGTACAATTTCTGCACCATACAAGTTATAAGTGATACAATTAAGATAGAGAGACCATTATATTTCAAAAGAAAGACACCGATACCCCTGGTTGAAGTTGGATGTTCTTTCAAACCCCCAAATAAAACCTCGGATACTTAAACCACATTCTGTCTCCTTATACATGGTTGTTGGGTAGACAGGAGATCGTGTGTGTAAGTCTGTGTTAACAGTCTCCCGTTTTTGTGTAACTTTGTCTCGAGGTATATACCGTCCGCGAATTTTTGACTGACAACTGCGGTTTTGTTTAAATGTGAAACTTTAGGTCTCATTTATACACCTGAGATCATCAGAGCTAGAGTATTTGAAAGTTAAGTATTTCAGACTTCTTGAATACTCTGTGTCTGAATCCTAATGTTTTCTTGATACCATAAACCTTCTTGTCTGAAACTGTTTTCAAAAGAATTTTTCTATTTCCACCACCATCCTTCCTTTTGTTTCCTACCTTCGCTCAGTCCATGTATGGATCTTTCCATTGTTGGTTAACATCATCTCCGTCCGTCTCGAGGGTCCGTCCCTTCTTTTTCTTTAGTTAAATTCTTCCTCTCATTCTTTCCGTTCACGAATCATTTCTCGGAACTTGACGACCGGACCTCAAATCCCACACATTCTAAGTCTTCATTTTCTTCTAGTGTTCGAGTATTTTCTTGTGTTAAATATTTTGGTTGATGGAACGTAGAAATTTTTATATAGACAACAGTGAAGATACCATTGACTAATTTTTTTTCGACCCTTCCCGTTGACGACACTAAAGGGTATCGAGTACAATCGAATGTTATGTATGGAGATCGTATGTCGGAGTACGAAAGGTACATTCAACGTTCCAAAAGACGATGGTTTCATTGATCCCGTACTAACACGACTTCAACTAACTAATTCAGTACCGCTATCTTGTGTACCCCTGAAGCGACTCAAACTGACTTTGCTCTTCTTGAATTGTTATATTAATCCGTTAATTTACGACGACATTAGTTTTCTCGAATATGTTAGATTTAAGAGTCGAGGATTAAATTTGAATTTTACCAAAGGAAGCATTGTCTTAATTGAACCGGTAAATGAAATTACTATTATAATTCGTTAAATTTTCTTTTATTAGTTACGGAGTTTTTATTCTGTAATTTAGGTAATAAGAATGAAATATGTTTTTGATACGTAATTATAAAAGGTTAAGTGTGGTACCCTTTTCAGTTACTGACTACAGAAGAAGATATGACATATGTCCTCATGGTTCCACGAAGATTCAAATGTACTAATAATAGTCAATATTTTGTCTTTGTAAAGAACATTGTAATCGTGATGTTTCTAAATACAACATTAACATCACCTCCTAAATTAGTTTTTTCCCGAAAGTAATTTTAAAATAATCGGTTTCATGTCTTAAGAGAGAATAAAGATTGTTCATACGGTTACATGAAAGTCACCGTACAAAAGATAGATAATTACAGTAGGGAGTAAAGTAAAATAGGGAGGACGAAACAAAGGGAAAAGTACTCATAGATGCCATTAGGTAATTAAAAAGAAAGAATGTCTACAATAGAAAGGTACTAGTCAAATGAGACTTTATCAATTACCAAATAACTGAAACTTTACAGTATGATGAAGTGTCATTTTATTTAGAAGTGTCATTTTATTTAGATGACCAAAAAATTTATCAATTAAAGTTTATAATCTAACGTACATGCAAATTTACTACTTTCTACTGTTCCGCATCAAACTTTTATGAAAAAAAGACTAAATAAAATCGATTTAAAGACAATTTGTCGGTTGAAATTTATAGAATGTACGGTTTGAAATCAATGACTTTAATAAACAAGAACCTGAAAGACCAATATACTCGACCTTGTCTATTGTACTTCCGCCATAATAGTGGAGATAAGACTATGAATAGTGATTTAAGACAGAAGAAGTAGTCATTTTAGTTTCTCCACCTACACTATTTCCTTAGGAGAAAACAAACTTAAATCACACATTCGAAGGACAGTGGGATGAGATCAAAAGAAAAATTTTGGACGAAAGTGGTTTGTTACAAAGAAAAGTCATTTTATACATTAATTTTTATAACTTTAAAAGACAATTCAGAATGGAGTTTAAGACTCCACGAAGTGGTTTGTTTGATGTTTAAAGAGATTAAACAAAGTCACGTCCTTAGTGGGTAAACAGTAAACATGCTTCGAGAAGATATTTCGCTAGATAGGTGACATAGAAGACACACAGTGCCAGGAATTCTTTGTTAAAGTCACAAAATATATCCAGTTATGAGTCTTCTTAAGATGGAAGTTTAAATCAAACTCTTAATGGTTTATCTCGAGAACATTATGGTTGTAGCAACGTCATTTCTTATTTTTTTTCGACGAAATTTATACGAAAATAAGATGTATATGATGGTTTTGAGCATTTATGATAATATTTTTGAGTTGTACTGTACCTAAGTCTATATAGATTACTTTCCATAATTCGTGTGACTGTCTTTCAAACTAAAATTTTCAAGAGTCTTCCATCCGTAAATTCGAAATAGGTTACAAAATTCTCTAAGATGGTATATTATTTTTAGGTCGTTCTTGTACATTGAGGCTAACGATGAGACATACCTAAACAAAAATCGCATTCTTGTGTCTTTTAAACATAAAATGGTTCCTTTGTTACCATGTCGTTGACTTACTTTTTTTAAGTGGTTTTTATTTTTATTCCTGTAGAGGTGTATATGTGTTCCTCTCTTTCTCTATCTTTGTCACTATTCGTTAATTTTTAATTACAATATTTTAGTTTTGATGAAGTTCATAAAAATGAAGAGGATGAAATAAATGAAATGAGGAAGGGACTCAGGTGTCATTAAACACATAGATTTTTAAATTCAAGTCTAATGAAAATAAAACACAAACACACAAATTACTTTGTTAAATTTGAGCTCCAAGAATAATAAACTATATGGTTTATGAATTACTTGATAGTGTTCATATCATTTTTTTTTTATTTTTGGTGGATGTGGACGAACTTGAATAGCCAAAAATAGATTTAAAGTCAAGTAGTCATGTCGTTTATCAAAATTGTTCGTCCTTTTAATCAAAAAGTCGTTATAAGTAAAATGGTACTTAATTTTCTATGTGTACGATGTTCAATCTTACGTCCCTTCAACATACTGAACGAATATCCCTTCCGTGATTTACAAAATCACAAATCCTTAAAGATAATTAAAAAGAATTGAAAGGATTCTTCGTTTCTTTTGGATTGAAGAGAATGGAGAATTCAGATATTAATCGAAATCATAGAATACTAGATGAACTTTGACCATAAATCGTGGTGTGTAGACTGTAATAGTACTGAAACATTGAATAAATATAACAGAAAGATGGTTCTTCTGATTTTATAAAAGTCTACTACGTCTTTTAAATTCTGTATTCTCTGTCCTTCCGTCTGAGTGTACTTGGTTCATACAGTTAAAAATCTAGTGAAGTTTTTATTACAGTCTTTTTGGATCTTGATAAGATATAAATTTTCGGTAAGAGTAACACTTTCTCTTTTCCAGTGTTTTTCACTCGTTCTGTCGTGTGGGAATGGACCCTTGTTGATATTAGGTCATAAAAATACACCCGCGACTCTCGGTCCAGGTACTACAGATGTCCGTGTAGTAGTGATACCCGGTCTAAGGTCTCCTCCAAGTTATGAAACACACGGTAGTGTGGTAGAAACAGTAGAAGACGTTCTGCTGCATAGTCGAGTTCATCGAAAAGAGCGACGAAAAATGAACGTAAACAGGTTGACCGGATCTTTTATTTAAAATTTGCTATACCGTTGTGGTGGATAAATAAATAGTGACGAATTTTCACAGTAGTCTATTTGTTATAAGTAGTCTTTTTTTTTGTGTCGAATCGTGTCTTAATAAGTTGACCATAAACTCGTTATTCTATACTGTCTAAATTTGAGGTTCTTTTTATTTTTGAGAGGTAAATGTCAATTTATGGTATCTAGTCCCAAAGAGTCAGAACCATAATGGTTGTAAAACCTGATCGTTTTGACAACACCCCCCGACAGGACACGTGATATCCTTCAAATTATCGTGGGGACCGGAGGTGGGGTAATCTTCGGTCATCGTTGAGGACGAAAATAGACACTGTTGGTTTTTATAGAGGTACATAACGGTTCGTAGAGACGCTTCGTCTTCTCGGAGACCGACTTTTGGTTACGGAATCTAAGTCAGACAGTAAACATGGAAATTTTAATATAATTTTCTACAATTTCTGTTGAACTATATGTTTTTATAAGTATTATCTCCTTTTTCGTTACACGTAACGTGTGTATTTTCAGATATTGTTTCAGACAATAATAGATTCTTCAAAGATTGAATGTCTGTACTATGTTACGATAAAGTTAAGTCTTCTGACCGGTGAGTAAATTTTTAAGATTTTATCTTTTCTTTTGTTTTGTTGGTTTTTTGGGAGGGATGCTGTACCCCTTTCCATATACATATTTCAACCATTAACCAACAAATGACCTTTTATTTGACTTTCGTTGGTTTACCGTTTATCGTCCTACTAATTCATTAATGTCTCCTAAGAAAGTTACCTTAATAATGTGTCTGTAATTGTTACACTATTTATATCCTATAGAACTTCAGTTGACCTTACGTATGAAGGTCAAAGAGGTTTAGGGAATTTTAATACTTTCCTTATACTCTTTCGACGATTCTTATACCGACTTTATAATCTAATATAATGTTAATTCTTATAAAATTTCTATAGTGGTTCGTATTACACGAAGGATTTCCTTCTCGTGTAGTGGTGGATACTATATATGTCTGAGGGTCCAGGATCGTTGAGTCTCAATTAACCAGAACCTACCTTCGATCATTAACCATAGTAAAAAAGAAGTTAACACTTTATGTGTAGTTCTTTCCATGTTTGTATGTGTGATGTCATGTGTTATATTTGTGGATACATTGATAATGGGTCCTACTTTTATTGTTTACCATTCGTCGTGAGGTCTTCGATCGACCCAGATAAAGACTTCAAATACAAGATAGTTCCAAATACTTAAGAACACACAGAAGTAAGGAAAGAAGTTGGAAGACAAGTAATCTGAGTAGGAACACCAACTCAACCAGTAAGAGTAACAATACAAAGTAATGTACTTGTAAGGTGGTAAATGGGTTGAATGTATCGTTAAAAAACGATAATGTTTATTAAAACGACGTTTACGACTTACACATATGACCACGTGTATACGTAGTCAAGAAGATCTCATATATAAGTCTTGAGTTTGACTGACAGTACTTTTAGAATTGTGAAAAGGTCTTTGTGGTTTGATAAAAGGATTCACCGACGTCCTTGAAGACAAAGGTAGTCGTCAGTCATATTGGAAAAAAAATTGTTCTTTGGAAGTACTAGAATGTGGTCAATAGTTGTCTTATGGGGAAACACTTGTGACGGTATCACAGAACAGAAGAATTAGGTGTTTAAGTGAGTAGTGAATCGAAAATTTTTGGGTCATGATCATTGATCTCTCTGGTGATATGTTATACCGGAATTTTTCACGTACTGCCGTGATTACGTCTATACTGGTATCCGCGAGAACCCTATGTGGAATACTTAGTGTTAAGGTGTTTCAGGTACTTAATGTAAAGGTCGAACGGACACGTATAGTAGGATCTGATGGTCCTGATGGGTGTCGTCCATCAGGAACGGCAACTGTTACAAAGTAACATTCGTTATTAGAAAGGGAAGTCAGGATGTCTTGGATATTATTTTTGTGTTTACCGATCCTCCTTTCCTTAGGTTTAACTAGTGGACTCAAATTTTTGGTTCCTTTTTTTTTTCCAAGAAATAAATATTCCCGATAATAATATTTTTCACGAGTGACTTTCTCTTTTGTTACCAGTTAAGACGATGTAGTCTTTAGTAAATTACTAAGGATAAATTCATAAATGATCCATTCTTAGTAAGTATCTAGACTACTTAATTGGATAATTTTTACTTTGACATGATGAATTGATGTAATTGATAATGGAATTTCGTTAGTTTTTCTACTAGGTCAACGAGTCCTCTTTTTAGGGTACGGTTGAAGCGGTCATCTAGTACATGTAAGAAGTGTTACCGAAGTACGAAGGGACGGATACATTTTTGTTTTAGTCTCGTGTGATTTTAGATTTGTCGTTATTCATCGTATATGAGAGGCACTTGTGATAATTATTTATTTCACAAGGGTAGAGGTAGATTGAGACATTGGATTCTTTTAAGGATTGTAAAATTTACAAAATCTTGTCGGTAGATTTTGGACTGTTGAACTAAAGAACTATATGTACCAATTACATCTGAAACCCTTGAGTACAATTGAAAATTATGTCAAATAACTTAAATTGTACGGTTAAAATTGTTACGTTTATCCTTTTATCATTCCGTGTGGTCGCCATAACAAAGTTTTGACCTTGGCTTCTGTTTTAACTTACAAAAGAGTCGAAGATTTCTGAGTTATTCCCGAAGGGGCCATCCGAGTCACCATTTGTTAGTCGGACATTACGTCATCTGCACTCAAGTTAGGGACGTAACCCTTCTACGGGACCTCTTCCTTTACCGTTGGGTGAGTTCATAAGAACGGACCCTTTAGGGTGCGTTTCTCCTCGGACCACCCGATGTTCAGGTACCCCAAGGTTTTCTCAGCCTGTGTTGACTCACTGATTTGTTGTTTGAGTTATTTGTTTCGAAACATCAGATCTTGAGTAGTTATGAAGAATTCACGAGGTACTTGTCTCTTGAACAGTAATTCTATTAGTTTCCTTAGTGTGTCAAAGATGAAGACTTTGGTTTCTAATGAATGGGAAGATTTTTGATAATTAGGAAACCTAATAATGTCCAAAAATATTTCTTAGATCACTAAATTGAGACTGTGATCTCGAGAAATTCATATACTTCTTTAGTTAATATCTACAGAATATGAGAAAGTTATCTGTAAAGAGTAATAAAATGACAAACAGAGAATAAATTTTGGATGTTTAGCGACTGGAAATGGTTTATATATGTCACCTACTATCTGATAAAAATAAAATTTTTATACCGATAAAGTCTTTCTAAGAACTGTCCCGAAAGTTTGTTACATTCAGAAGTAAGGTAAAGTGATGTTGATGAAGTAAAGAAATTAAAAACCATACAAAGAAAAATGTTTAGTTTATTGGTGGTAGGATTTCAGGAATGGACACGACGGGTCTATAATAGTTCTAGAACATTCCAGTCCCGAAAGAGAAACTACTGTTTTGCTTCTTAGAAGAGATCGAAAAGGTGTATGACACCAACTACTTCTGATAGAGCGTTCTGATACCTGTTTTATAACAAGACGACATAGGTAAGGATTTTTCTTAAGTTTTTGAACAGAGTTTCGAAAGTTTTTATATATGTATTTCATAACGAGTGTGAACATTCGTAATCATCCTTAAATTTTTGAGTGTTTTTATATTACATGATTACATTGTGTAAATACAAAACTATGTTTTAATACTTTTTAGTGTTAAGGTGCCTTGAATTAAAACGTGTTTGTCTTTACGAAGGTACTTAATTTTTATCACTTTAGTAATTTTTTATAAAATGAGATCGTAAATGAGTCTTTTAATAATAAGTTTACATCGTTAGTGGTACCAAATTCATACCATCCATATTCTGGGTAAAATCCTAAATGTAAAAAATAAGGACAAAACTAAACCTATTTTCCATGAAAAAAAAAAAACGAAAATAATGGGTTAATGTGATAATAACAAATAGGTAATCGAACAAATTAGAATTTGTTAGGCTTACTTCCGATAATTGTCTTATCGGATAAGACGGGATAATTGTCTTTTTATTTGTCCGAGTCATCGCAACCTTGGTCTTTGACTTAGTTCCGACATCCGAAGGATTCAGACTTGTGATGCGATATAACGAACTGTCCGTAAATAAATTATAAATTCGGTTATTTTCTTTTGATTGAGTACTATATTATGTTTCATTATCGGGTGTGACATACTAAAATATCATGAGTTGAATTACTCTCATTTTTGATATATCGGGGTTTTGTACAATCTCTTTCTTCGTGTGAAGACTCGATCATTTCCAGGTAAAAATGAAGCTTAGACAATATCCGTATATAAAAACTTCTTGTGTTACTTTTACACCGTTATAGTTAAACGATGTCTTCAAGGATTTGTGAATTACGGTAGAAGACATAAGTAGATCCGAAACATCGTCGAGTTCCTGGTCTTACTCTGGAGTCTGGTGTGACTCATCGAGACACGATCTGGGGGGTTGTTCGACTAGTCTGTTTATTGTATGGGGTTTGGTGGACTGGGGGATTATGTCCCAGTTATAGTTCCGTAGGAGGTGTATGGTATGGAAAATAGTGTAAGATTAGTAATAGAAGGGATAATTTGACTCCGGAGGAACTCCAGTTCCTGTCAAGAAAATGTCTACAGAGGAGTCATGACAGTCTGTCATATATGACTCCAATACGTTGGTTATAAATTCACCGTAAGAATAAGTAAAAAAACAACAACAACAAAAGTGAAATTAAATAAGAAACATTTCACTGTAGTATGTCTCTTTGGTGTCTTCGAAATCTGTATCACAACTGGTCAAAATTGTCGATTTGATATTCATACGTTCGGTAGATACCATTTATTTTAAAGGATTTGAAAGTTTTAGTTTTATTATTTTTGAGTACACGAATTCACTTCAGGAATGTGAATACTATTTTGTAATTGAGTACACAAAGAATAAGGTCATTGATGTAAAGGATAAAATTTTAGAAATTCACCTTGAGTAGTTTACTTATCCAGTGAAGTAAGTTATCCATGGTCTATGATGGGTTAGTGGAAAGAAATGAGTTAAAGTTGAGGGTGGGTCGATAATTAATTAAGTCTTGTGGATGTAAGTCGTCATTCAAATATTTTCTACACGATTCGATGGGTAATAGTAGTTTATTAATATATAGTGGTTTTTCTGGTTTATTATTTGGTGCAATGAATGTTTTTCAAGAGTCAATGTTTAACTAGGTTTGTAGAGGGTTAACGTTTTAAAAGAAATTTTACGATTATAATGATTGAAATTCATCTCGATACCAAAAACGGAATCTGTCTAAGAATAAGTACTTTAATCTTAGTTTCCTGAATGACGGTAAGCAAGTCGACACTCGGTAAGAAGGAGGAGTCCCAATGGCACGGCTACCCACATCATACTATGTGATCTATAGTGGAATAATTGGAGTAATTCACGTAAGTAGAAAGGTAACTTCCTTCTTTAAACGTTATTAGATATTCTCTTTAATTCACAATTTATACTAAGATTTTCAGTGTATTTAATAAAGTTCTCCATTTATAGAATGGATTCATAGTAAAAATTGGATTTATAAAGATTCAAAAAATGTCAAAGAAGAACAGGACCTTGAGAGCTTCGATTTAAAAAGTTTCTAAATTATTAGTAACTTTCTCGTAGTAAAAACCGAAGTAAGAAACGAAGAAAAAAGTCAAGAAGTAGTCAATTCAAAAGATTTTTGACACCTTGGTAAAGATAGTGACCTTCTTTCATGAAAAAGTGGCATACTTCTCACTCTTTGAGTATCGTAACAGGTTTACCAGACTTTGTTCTTTCTGTCTTTAAAGAAAGTTATATGTTAAAGAATGTTAGTTGACTTGAGTCTGATAAACAAAAAAAAAATTAGGTTCAATGGTCGATTTCTTTGGTATAAACTTTTTCCTTTGAGTTAAAAATGATTCGTTAATTCATCGTTACAGATCTTGCGTGACTTCAAAGTAAAATTTTGTATTGAATGAATTATTCCCGACGTTAATAAACTTGTAAATTACGACTAGGTAATTATTTTGCTAGTACGTTTTAGACCTTAGGTAAATTTCACGGTTTAAACAACTCTTCTAGGTGATCGGTTGGGACATTGTGTCAATTATTTTTTCAATTGAAGGATGAAAACCTCCCTTTTACGATAGACTTCATTAAAGAATTTGTGTGACCTTTGTCCTTTACGTTATTTCCTTTTATTAATACATTTTGGTAGAAACTTTTTTTCTGTGTTTTATAACGTACAACAAGTGTCATTAGGACAGATACTCTCTTTTCGTATTAACCATCATGTTAATCTAGTAATCCCGTGTCGACAAACAAACATAGTTATATTGACCACTTGACCTTAATCTTCGGTACGGAGATAGAGTTTCTAGGGTAGTACTCTTATGGAATAATAGACTTCCAGATAAAAATTTTTCAATTCTCCCATTTTTCTGAATTTTTTTTTTTCTTTCTAATAAACCATTGGATTCTATGACAACCTTTAAATAAAAAACAACATCGACACTTATTGGTATTTATGGGAACTTTGTGTTATTAGAATTTCGGGTTCTCACTGGATAGGTAATTTTTACTTAAGGACCATAAGACAAACAACGAGGATTAATCTTGTACGACCAACTACGAAACACGACTGAACACTTATGGGGGTCAAGAGTACAATCTCCATGGTGTTACGTTATATCATACTTAATGGAAAGTTGGAGAAGGGATTCTCTGATGTTCATGTTACGTCGACCCTATTCGTTGTCAAACACATCAATTTTCGTACGGATATCCATTTTAATTTTTGTTCAGTTATCGAATATATCTATTTTCTTAGTCCAGATAAATTTTTGAGTACATGGATCTTGTCGAAAGATAAGGAACGGAAGATTTTTCGATGTAAAACCTTCAGGGATTCCCTTCTTTTTGTTTCCCCCCACCCCTCCTTCCCCGTGAAAGATATAATCCAGAATTCGTTTTCAGTAAAGATGTTGATAAATTTTTGTTTTTTGTTACAAGTCCTGTGCCCCTTTTACGGTTCATAATCTATTACGAAATTTCTTTGTGATACCGTCAAAACTATACTAAAAATACTCTGAGATTTAGTTAATTTAAGAGTTTATTTAGTTGATGGTATAAAGATATATTCAAGTACTATTATAAAAGGAAAAATAAACCGGAATTTTCCGATTTAGTTTTGTTACTTTATAGACTCGCAAATTAAGTGGTCAAGGGAAGACCGTAAGTCGTCAAGTTTCTTTCATGTATGAATAATACATTACGTAAAAATAAAGAGGTCATTGACCTTACCCTGATAATCCGACTATATGAGTTATCAATAATTTATATATATCGTATAATATATATACACGTGTTTCATTTTTAGTCAGATTTCAATTAGAGTATACAAAAATCAACGTTACACGTAAATTCGTTAATCTTATGAGTTTTTGATCATTATGAGTTCTTTTCGATCCGAAGTTTCTTTCTATGTATTTTATTAGAAGTTGAGATTCAGTAGGATTTAGTTCAACAGGGGAGACTCTGAGAACGTCTAATGATAACTGATATCTCGTTTTTTAATTAATTTTTTTTTTTATGTCCATATAAAACCTCTAACAGTAATAAATTTATGACTAAATGAGTTTTTGTTCGGACTTCGCCGTTATACTTAGAACCCTTTTTAGTCTTTTAGAATCGAGTTATATTAGTTATATGGAACTACTGAAGGTGAAAATTGTCTTATTTGGTTTGTAAAATTCAAGTTTAAAAGGACAAATTTTTTTTATTAATCCAGTTTAAAATTTTACAGAAGAATTTAAGATTTTAAATTTTTGACATATACCAATTGAGAAATTATAAATAATCTCATTCATATGAATCCGTAAATAAAAAATTACCTGTATGATAAATACGACCATATCTTTTAAATGTGACCTCCTGAATGTAAAAGATATGATGTATATAAATTAACTATAAACAGTCTAAACGATAAAACGAAAGTAAACATAAAAGATAACAAAATACTGTGTAATCTGTCCGGAGTCAGTTTCTTTACGAGATGAGGTGGGAATGACTTTTCCTTTTTGTACAAGACAAAGTGTGATTGGGTTTAATACTGATAAAGGGTTCTCTGACCCGTTTTCTGTTAGCCTGATTGATGTGTCTCTTTCGGTTTTTATAAAAATTTAATTTTTTTAATATTGTTGTTACGTTTTAGGGAAATTCTTGATATACTTTATTGAGATGGGGTACGATGGTCCTCCAATTCTAGTAAATTTCAAAACATCGTCTCGTCTTGTTGATATTGTAAATTGAAACTTTTGTTGTTTAGTTGTGTGAAAACCACTAGCTCCCAGACCTCTTGCTCGCTTCTCAAGCAGAAGTCCGTTGACTTGTAAACTCCTTTGCCTAAGTGTACCTGCACATGGTAACATCTATACCTTAAACGTTACTCCTAAATTCCGGTACCTCTCTTCAAGATCTTCACCTTTGGTTAGAACCCTGTTGAACCGGTGTGTATCGAGGTGGTCCGCTACTCATAATAACTATTATGTGGAGACAATATATTTTCCTCTTCCATTAATTACTCTACTTCTGTAAGGTTTGTTTTTATACAAGGTTAGAACTAATATAAAATTATTAATAGAAAGTCAACAAACTATGACTAGTAAACTCAATACAAATTGAAATGATTATAACCCTAGTTTGAATACATAGTTTTTTCTTTAATCCTTCCACTCTCTCTCCAAATTCTCCCTCCCCTGTACACATGGATACCGTCTTTGGTTGTGTTATAACATTTCGTTAATAGGAAGTTAATTTTTATTTTAAATTTTTTCGTTAATCGTAAATGAAATATTTAATATATCATAGATGAAAGTTTTTGGTAAACGTTACCGAATGTTTTACTTCATCCGTGACGAGACACAGGGGTCTGTTCTACGTTTAATGGTGACGAAAGAGGAACGTTAAAAATTTGATCTCCGTTGTTGAGATTTTAGATTCGTTACATGATTTATAGGTTCTACCTCATCCAAACGATAGATTCGGAGTTACGTTTTCAGACCATGATGAGGGTTTCGAAGGTAAAGTATGAGTTTTTGAGTATTAAACACTGGTATAAAGGGATATTATTTGTTCCTTGTCTCTGAACATCATTAATACCATGAAGTTAGATTTTTACGTGAAAAAAAAAGGGTGAAAAATTCTAGAGACCTTAAACTAACACAGTATATTAGTATATTATAGTATACTTGGACTCTGGTGATGACTTATAACCGAACACCAAATTTTAAAGTTCTCTAAAAGAGGGGGAGGTGGTCCACGGTTTCAACTTTACGCGTCCAAAGAAACCACAGAGAAAGACATGCATTTCAAATAAAGAGACGTAACTACGAAACACACGGTCTATTATCCAAGGGGTAGAACCTGTAAAAGGAAGGAATCACCATGTATTTTACTCACTGACCACGTAAAGTGTTGGCACAGTATAAAAGTTACTTTATACCACCATAGAGTTTTTACTGTTCCGTGAGCTCTTTATTCCCTTGTCTATTTGGTAACAAAAGATTGAACTTTTGAGTGAGTAAGATTTACTAGTACGAAGAAAGTTGTCTTTAGTATTTTAAAGAGTAAAATTTTTTAGGAAATTAAGTTCATTACTAGTTTATACATTGGTTTATATATATATATATTTAGTAATGACATATTTAGTTTTAAAATTTTATTCTGAGTGTACTTAGAGTTTGAAGGTCGGTGAGTGACGGAGCAGACATTCCTAAAAGCACTTTCTATAACAATCGGGTAGAGCTTTTTTAGCGACTGTACGAAGTGAAAATTGTAGTTCCGGATTCTTTTCCTCTCTTTTTAATTACATTTGTTTAATAAAGACTAAGAGAATGTTACAGGTTAATGTACTATTTTTCATCATTGACATTTTGTAAGTCATTGTCGATTGTTAATGTCTGATCAAAGCCTTTTTTTAAGTATCGTAATAGATTCTCCAGTTTTCTCATTGTCTAACTTTTTATTTTTGTTGGTAGTCACTTAAAGTCTTTATGAGTTGACATATTTTCATGTAATTCGGTTCATTATGATTCTACTTGACTTTTATAAAGATTAATACTGTCACCGGGTTGTAATTTTTGTTTTACCAATACTCTTATTACACTATTCTCTAAATTTATAAATGTCATAAAATAACTGTTATTTGAAATTTTGTTTGTTTTTTACTACAAAGAGTTGATAAAAATTTTAGAGTAAAACCAACATTTAATAGGTAAACTGTTTATGATAATATAATAAGATTTCTTCTCGAAGTAGTTAATTTCTATTTAAAAGTAGAAGTAATAGTCAGAGAAAATGACCGAGTTGTAGACAAAGAAATACAGAAATTAAGGTAGACTAGAGTCTTTCCGTTATCACGATGTACAGGGGTTTGTGTTTTTTTAGAAATTAAGAGGTCCTGTTTTACTTTTCGGTAAGTTAAACATATATTTCATAAACTAAAACCAACATGTTTTCTGTACTGTAAATTTGGATCATGACATTTTAGACTTGGAACAGATTTTAATTTTATTTGGTACTCGGGATTTCTTTATATCCCCTCACCCTCCCCATCTCTGACGTCCAGGGCACTTACAGTTACTATAATTTACTTTATTGGTAACACACAAAAATGGATAGTGACATGTTAGTCCTGAATTTTGTACGGATCCTGTCTTCAGAAGTTTTTTAAACGACTTGACTACTTATTTACATATTTACTTGTTTTCTTTAAACTCATCATCTTTTGCTACCATTAGACTATTACGTAAAAGTATTGAGTAATCTAACCAAAATATTCATTATTCCACATTTCTGTGTAAGAAATTTACTTCTTTCCATTAATTCTGTTTCCTTTAAAATGGGAACGAACCTTAATCTGTCTGAATTCGTTCCATGGTTTCTGTTAAAAATGTTATTAATTAAAGTTGACTATTAATCTTGTGTAGGTACCGATGGGTTAAAGTCTTTGATTTTACAATGACGACAAATGAAACTAGAGGTTCGGAATTTTTATTCATCTATAATGTTGTCATCGGGAAACGTTTCTCTTAAGTCAACGTGGAGTTCTTGGTTAGTGACTTTTTTTAATTAAGGTTTTAATTCGAAAATGTAGATTGTTCTTATTTTTGTATCAAAAAATTTTTTTACCCAATAATGGTTTTTTTGTGTCATAAAGTAGAAAGTTCAGAAAAAAAGAAAATCTCCTTTAAGTTTGGAAAGACACATAATTTTTTATTAGTTGTGTATTCGACCTGTCAAATTTGTACTTATATATGTTTAAAGTACATATTGAAGTCTCTCAAGTGTTTGTAGGAACTTCCAACAGGATTCCTATACTTGGGAACGAGGTCCATAATTAGAATTCGGTATCGTTCTTTTGAATCGATTTACAAGAACAGATCCTTATATGTCTTTTTCATAAGTCCGTACTTCAGTTTGATAAAAGATCATCCTATGTAATATACCTTTCGGATTATGGTAAATTTGAATGGAAAAAATGATTCCAGTTATCGTCGAAGATTTTCGTGAAGATTAAGGGGAAAACCGTTTTGACCTTGGTGGGTAGCTCCGGATTCTCAAAATTATTATATTTTTCCACAAATAACCAACTTGTGACTTTCTCCGTGATATTTACTCAATGATTAATGTCAATGAATGGAGTGGTACTTTTATAGTCTTAATTTTACTGTGATTTTATAATTTTGGTGTTTCAACCGTTTGATCAGACGAAACAAACTGATTCACAGTAGACAACAGAGATGTTTTTTTAAAAATTCCTTGACAGTTCTTTTTTTATATCGTTACTCTCTTCCCCCTTATTTAATAAAATTATTGAATTCTATATTTTGATGATATTATTAGTTTATAGTGAATTTACCTATAGATAACAATCTCAAGTATGCTTTCACGAGAAAATAAATGTATTTTTTGTTAGTAAAATACAAAGAGAAGGGGTCTAAACGATGGTACGTTAAGACAGGAACTCACTCGTTGGTGGTCTGTTTTTGACTTATCGTTTTATGTTGAAAAACGATAACATAGAGACGAGATTCTCTTACCAGTCCCTGTAATGTTGAAATATGTTAACAAACAAACGAACTGATTAAGTAATATATGTAAATTACACAAGAAAGTTCATATAGAGATTTTTATTACTTAATTTATATATAATTATCCTTTTAATAAATTCTATTTTCTTTACTCCTTGTAAAGTCATTATATCATTCTTAAGGTAATAAACATCTCTTTCGTCATGAATACTATTATTTGTGTTTCTATTGGACCTTCTTACGTGTGGAATAACGATCACCATTCAAAACCAACCCTCCACACATGTATTGTTCCTTTAATATCACTTGGAATAACTGTATTATATAGATACAAATTGTTACACGTGAATGTAATATAATCAATACATTAGTCTTACAAAAATTTTTCATTTAAGTCATTTCGTTCATTCAGGGATAGTCACACACACAAAAGGAAAAGAAAACTCCCCTACAAAGTATGGAGGGATCCTGAGTGAACAACTCAAATGTCGGACCACACTCTGGTGTCTGGACACCCCCGCCCCCCTCCCGGGGACTGTGTGAGAAGGGAATAGACGAAAAATTTATAAAAGGAAGGGTATGTGTGTTCGAATTTGAAAGTGAGAGACTCAGCATAAGGTCTATTTCGTACCCCTACCCACCCACCCACCTCCACTTACAAACAATAATACTCATACTTTTTTACATATGAGACTTGATGAGGGCACTCTACTTCTAGTCCTCTTTGTTTACCCACTCGACGAATTTACGGAGGTTGATTAGTCAACTGTTCCCCGTCCGAGACTCCTTGAGTCAGAGGAATACTGGACCAAATGGAGTCCCGGTACGTTTTTCATAAGTTCAGTAGGTCATTGGGTAATTGGTTATTCTTTTTTCCCTTTAGTGTGTATACCAAGATGAAGTCATTATGTGGTCGATCTCACTAGTAGTAATTACAATTGTGAAATAACTGTGACAATGAAGGAAAGTAAAAATTTAGATAATTCTTGGTGTCCAACGTTTCATGAACCGTTACTGATTCTACAATGCCCATAAATTTCTCCGTTGTACCAATTGACACTATAAGGATAGGTGAGAACGTGATTAGTGATACCACTTTTAGAACAAAAAGGACACATACTGTATGTAGTTTTTTGTTCTGTTTTAGTTGAGTGGATAACTAGTACAGTAGGTTGAAACGGTCCAGTCATACACCTTTACGTCCGAGGAGCAGAAGTTCGACACTACCCCGTAGTGGAACTGGAACAAGTAGGCCTCCTCAACGGCCCCTTAAAAGTAACCTTCTTAGTCCGCTACTCCAGAATTTTTAATCTATAAGGTCTAAATTCAAAGATATTGTTTGTATGTAGATTATTAAGTTTGTGGTTTTGTCTAATCCCCCTTTATTAAATTTAAAATTTTCTATACTAGTGACATTCAAATACTACATAGTCCGTCAGAGACACGATGATGTGAAGTTGTATTGAAGTAAATTAGGAGTTGTCGGATTCCTTCATAAGAAGGTGAATTATCTAATTTTTTTGTTTTGGAGTCTTTTGTGCATTAATCGGGTTCAGTGTGTCGAGGTCAAGACGCCAGTCCTAAATTTAGGTCCAGATTAAGATTTCAGACTCAAAAATAGATGTTACACATGACGAAGAGGTGAATGTAAAGGGTATATACTCGGGAAGTACTATGTTTAATAACGTGTGTAAAATGTCTAATTTTTCAGAGACTGAATATTGAAAATAAAAAGTAAAACTTCTCCTTTTTATTGAAAATAAGGTATCAAGGGGATCAGAGTTTGATGATAGGTTTGTTAATAATTTTGAAGTAACACCAAAGATTTGTTCAGTGAAGTAGAAGTTGATTATTCCGGTTGAAATGAGAAGTGACAACCATGAAGAAAAAAGTGGGGAGGTATGAAATCGACACGTGTCATAAAGATGTTGATTCACTTACTTGAAAATGTTGGGAATAATTAAAACTTTCGTCTACCATAAAAAGATTAACTTTGATTAGATTTAAAATTCGACTAAAGACACACACACACAAACCTTAAAAGATGGGTGACATCCAACTACCGGGAAAATCTCTTCCGGGGTAAGGAATAGTAAAACAATCGTGAATGACTTGTCTACGTATATATTTACGAACATGACTTCTGTCCCCGCATATGATATAAGATCAATGTTTGGAATATGTACTTGAGTATCTCGGTTAAACATTCTTTTGTCGTTTAGAAATGAATTCTACTACTTGTGATACGTCCACGATTTCCCGATCGAAGTTCCGTTTTTTTGATGTCTTGTCTTAAGTTCAAAATCTTCGGATTGTCTTTATAAACGTAAAATTCATACATTGAATCCTTCAGACGAAGTAATTAAAAATTTTTCGGAGGGGGTAAAGGAGACCATATATACATAATATCTATACGAGTGTCTTTAACATTTCTATTTTTATTGTTAATTCTATGGGTATTATTATGTGGTTTCTATTCGTGGTCTCTGTAAAAGTTAATAAAGGACTTTAAAAACAAGACACTGGGGGGTGTTTAGGACAGGTATATATGTATATTTAAAAGTGATTTTAATCCTAATATGAACGAATTCAAACAAAGAAAAAGGTAAATTCATAAAAGGGTGTAGTGATCGTTAGAAAAAATTTCTCGACTAATTACCGGTATCGTAAGTTAGTTAATTTGTTTTAATTCCCTATAAATCGTAAGACGTTTAAAATGACGATTGTATTTTAATATGAAAATATATATTTAGAAAATGTATTTTTAAAAGGAATATATATTAATCATATTGTTACCATTTTAAATAAAGAAAATCCCGACGACTGGATATATGATGGTTTAAGGTAAGGTCTTTCAGACGTGGGAGGGTATTTGTAGAGGGTTCTCACAAGTAGAGTATCCCGGAAACGGTTCCGACGAAGTAAATAGTGACTCGAAATCATCTCGAATTTTAAGAGAGGACACCCTTGGGAAGATTTTTAATGATATATAGTTCACTTTTTAGACTAACTAAAATCTTTAAGGGAAATACAGTATACTTTTTTTATATAAGTTCCATTCGGTATTACACCCTTCACTAATCACAATACAAACGAAGAAGGTCCAGGTAATTCACGGTTTGGAAAACTTTATTGATCTTAGGATTGTAATTTTTCATCTCTTATTCTTTCGCTTTTTCCCTATGATGTCTGCCAATACTTATATTAGACACCCTTAAGGGACCGCTAAGTCACCAGTCCTGAGGTACGAGAGTGACGGTTCCCGGGTCCAAGTCAGGGACCAGACCCTTGATTCTAGGGTGTTCGGCACTCCGGTTTTTTTCCTTTCTTACGTTAAACAAACAAGGAAAAATTTAATAGTAGAGGTTTTTACATTTCTCGATAAATTTCCTTCTCCGGTATTACGTATACGTATAATAATTCAACTTCTAGTGTTTGGGTTCTCGAGAATCATGTGGAATTCTATTCTCATTCTAATCTCTAAATTAAAGATGAATTTCGGTACGTTTGGTGTTTGTGACCACTTACTAAATCCTCAGACACGTGCCACGTCCATACTTTGTCTTTTCTCTCCCGTTTTCTGTGACCTAAAGGTTGATGTTCGAGGACCAAATTTTTATATTTAGAGACCGTAGATGGTGTTTGACTGATGCAAATTTCTTTGTACTCATGACCGATTGTTTAAATACTGTATCCTTTCTGAATTGAGACAGGTTCTGGACACTGGTATATGAATTCATAATGTACAGGATTTTCACCCTTGACCTCTCCTTTTCCTTATTTCAACTGTAAATAATTTTGGACTGAACGAGTACAGAGATTTTACTGTCTCCCTCTCCTACTTTCACCCCCTTCCTCCCTCCCTTTCTCCTCCTACGTGTACCCGCTCGCGTGTGTGCAGTTGAGAAAGGATAGTATGAATATTCATCTCTCTTATTGGATATTATCGATCTGTTATTTTTGCATGGGAGTTTACTGTCTACATTCAGGAGATGTTATTGGAAACGGATTTTGAATGGGTATGTCTTAAGATGTATTTGTACGTGGTTGACATTCGTTCAAACACTAAGTGCACGTACGGGGCGCACTGTTTAAGTGGAGATTGACGACAGACTCGACGTAATGTTCAAAATTACAAACAGAATAAGTTAAATGATAAAGGACCATATTTTCACACATGTTATCTTTCGACTTTTGATTAAGAAATTTGAGGGTAAAGTTCTTCACTCTTTTTTCTTGCCGTTTAGTTTAAGTTTTCTTCATTTTCCCTTGTGCTTTATTCCCAATTTTCGTATGTTCATCCTTCCCCCCTCTCTCAATTTCGGTTTTTAACCAAACTCCCTTCCAAACTACTTTAACTATTTAGGAAAGAAATCCTTTCCCATTAGTCCTCTCTCTTGTGTTTAGTCGTCCTAGTCCCTACTTTTTCCTCTACAATGGTGTCTAGGATTCTGTAATTTTTCTATTTTTTCCTATAATATTTGTCAGAACGAAGTTATGTAAACTGTTAGATCTACGTCACCTGTTTAAGGAACTCTTTTGTGTAATGGTTTTCAGTGTGTGTGTGTTTCAGTCTTTTAGGGGGATAATTTTTTTTTTCAACCTAGACGTCAATATAGGAAAGGTGTTTATGTCGGGGTCCGTCTAACAAAACTAAAAGAACCACTTTAATAATTACGTTTTTATTGACTTTAGAATGTGTTTAAGTAGGTCTCTTGTCTTTTTCTTATAATGGGAAACTCAAAACTCCAGTCGTATTTTAGAACTATGGGTTTAGATAAAATTCGAGAATCTTTTATATAAATTAAACTACGAGAATTACTAGGGTACTTCATGTCATAACAATAGAAAAATGTCGTCCTTTTGATTCCAAATTTTCCAGTATATTAAATGGGTCTCAGTATTTCGATCGTAGCGTACCACGTTTCGATTTTACACTCGTGTTCGTTGTACTGAGCTCAGGTATGAGAGTGGTGTCCAATGTAGTTTACTAAATTACGAAACGAGACCTTGACTGTTTCCCGAATTGAAATTACTAATGATTGTCTTATTCTGTGGTCTCCCTTTTTTCCCCGATGTATGGGTTCGTAGTGGTGGATATGTCGTAAACTCTAAGAACAATGACACATTCTGTACAAATAAAAAGAATCATTGTCGAAATACCAAGTTTTTAATAAGTCTTGTATGAGGATTAATAAGTCTTGTACCCTATAAATCAATAAATCTTGTACCCTATAGACATGGACATTGTCTATGTGGTTGTATTGAAATTGATCATAGAATTTGAAGGATGGACTAAGACAACCTCCCGCCCGACTCTGACAGGTAGTCCTCGGACCGGGACCGACAGTAAGGGAGGATGACCTCTCGGTGCTCAGCACCGACAGTATGAGCTGTGTCCCGTCTAGAAACGTTAAAACAGACGAATACATCAACAGAACTTTTTTCTTTAATATCAGGTGAATATCTTCTACTTCATGGTCGTAAACAGTCAGAATTTTTCGAGGTTAAGTTCTTATTTGGTAGAACGTCTCTGGTAACGTATTGGATGTTCATTTTCTTTTTTTTTCGTGTAAACAAAATCTGTATTTTTTTTAATTCCTTAACAAGTTTAAATTATAATGGTCACTTAGATCAGTCCTCTACCACCGATACATTTTCTCTCCTGTTTCACTTTTCAATCAAAGTAATTATGATATAAATTTATTTGACTATTATCATGTAGTCATCAATGTAGTTCTTTTGTATGTTTATGTCGGAGTATTATAAAGTCAAAGAAGGATAGTTCCAATAAATAAACCGACAATAAAACTAAGTTAATACCTCACCGTTTTTGACAGAAGTTAAACGATTACGGAACTTATATGTGTTAAAGTGTTTGCATAAATTCTATATTTGGTTCATTATTTTAGACTAATAATTTTTATAAAGTCCTTCTTGGCATGTTGATTGTAAATAGTGACCATGTACCTATAATTTTACCAAAGATTTGTTTCCATGTTCACCAAAATTGTCTTTGAAGTTTTGAAACCCCCTGCAAAAGAAACCTCTCCCAAGTTTGACATAGGATGAGGAGGTGATGTTGGACAAAACAGTTTACTGGAACTGAAAAGGGAAAACCCCTCCAAAACCGGGGTCCGTGGGGATCTCGGTACCGTCCCGAGGTCTGGGTTTGACAAATTGTTGCCTTAAGAAGAAACGATGGACTCGTCGTTTCCACATATCTCCTTCTGGTGGTTTGGGAGTTAAGACATAAGAACCGACGTCTCATTTTAGTAGGTTCCACGAAAATTTTTGTGACTACAGGTTTGGGGAGAAGTCTTACTTATTTAATGTCATAAAACCTCAATTCGGATCCGTAGTCATGAAAATTTTTATAGAGGGGGTATTGACTAAGATTATACGGTGTTCTTACTCTTGGAGTTGACTAACTAAATGTCCATAAATCAAAATTCCTTTGGTGTAAAGGTAAATGAGGTACAAACGGAGTTTGAATTTCAAATTCTGACTATCATAGCTCCTGACGACGACGACGACGATTCAGCGAAGTCAGCACAGGCTGAGACACGTTGGGGCATCTGCCGTCGGGTGGTCCGAGGAGACAGGGCCCCTAAGAGGTCCGTTCTTGTGACCTCACCCAACGGTAAAGGAAGAGGTTACGCACTTTTACTTTTCATTTTCACTTCAGCGAGTCAGCAAAGACTGAGAAGCGCTGGGGTACCTGACCACTCCGATTTTTGCCCTTTTGGAAATTATGCATTTCACCTTTTTGTTTTCCATTGTGCCAACTTGTCAGAGAGAGAGTGAAAACGAAAGGTACAAATATGTTGGATGTAATGTTTTTTCAAAGTACACTTCATCTGTTAATTTTTTTTGGGTGGATAGTAAAAGAAGTCGGTAAAACCCAACCGACCGTTTAACAAATTGATAAGAAAAAGAATTATGTGTTTTGTAGTTGATGGACTAAGTGGAAGTTAGAAGAGATGAAGTTGGGACGAGGTTAGAGAAGGAAAACCAGGGTGAGTACTAGGGGTTACTTACTATAGAGTTAACAGTGGGGGAGTTAGAAAAGGACCTACAGAGAATCGGATATTTACACGAAGTTAGAAGTAATGGTTTTACTTATAAGTGGTTGAAGGCAGGAAGGGAAAGGGGGGTTTAGAATTTTTCTTCCGGAGACGAAGGGGGAAGGAAAGAAGGTAAGAGAGAAAGTAGTAGGTCAACACAGATTCGATAGTTCTGACAAAATTCGGTCACCCAGAATCTGGAGTCGACTCCAGATACCTGTCCAAACTCCTAATTGAGGGGGGTTTAATGTACGTTTAGAATTATTTATACATGAAACCTCCCCCTTCTTCCAGACCAAGTGACTAGTTACGAGATGATTAACTGTCGACTATCAGTTTACTGACAACGATAAGTGGGACGGACAACAGAAGAGTCTTAATCGGTGTTGACCGACGGTGATGAGGGTGCAGGCAAGGACTTGGACTCCAAGGAACCGAAAATGTTAGGACTTGAAGCTAAAAGAAAGGTGAAGAAAAGTTTCACCTCCCCTCTCTTATCATTCATCTATCATCAGTGTAGTCACTGTTCATGTGCAAAACTGCGACTTTGTTGTCACTTTTGTAGGTGAATTGTCGACGGAGATCCAGTCCTTGACTACCTTTTGAACCCCCTGCCCCAGAACTTCTCTTGCGATTACAAGTGTTTTCTCACCCTCTACCTAAGGAATCATGGTATACCCAACAACAAGTCAACGATTCGGTACAGGTTGAGACACTAGGGTACTTGACTTCGCTTGGTCCGAAGAGACAGGAAGTGATAGAGGGACTCAAACGAGTTTGAGTACAGGTAACTCAGTCACTACGGTAGGTTGGTAGAGTAATACAACGGGGTAAGAGGAGAACAGGAGTTAAAAGGGGTCGTAGTCCCAGAAAAGGTTACTCGACCGAGAAACGTTTTCTATCGACTACATGACCTCGAAGTCGAAGTCAGGAAGGTTACTTATAAGTCCCAATAAAGCAAATCCTAACTGACCAAACTAGAGGAACATCAAGTTCCCTGAGAGATCTCAGAAGAGGTCGTGGTGTCAAGCTTTCACAGTTAAGAAACCGTGAGTCGGAAGAAATACCAGGTTGAGAGTATATGTATGTACTGATGACCTTTTTGGTATCGAAACTGATATACATGAAAACGGTCGATTCACTACAGAGACGAAAAATTATATGACAGATCTAAACAGTAACGATAAGAAGGTTCCTCGTTCGCAGAAAATTAAAACACCGACGTCAGTGGTAGGTTTAACTAAGACCTTGGGTTCTTTTACTTTAGACTGTGACAAAGGGGTAAAAGGGGAAGATCGTAGTATACCATAGGGGAACGGGGGTTTATTTGTGGAGGAAGACTTTCACTCATCAGTGTTAGAACCCCCCGACCCTTCTTTAGATAAAAAATAAGGGTTTGCATCCCGTTCAACCCTTCCCCCTTTATTTAGGACTCCGTGTTGTTTTAATTTTACCACAAAAATTCCATGTAGGAATGTCAAATGTATCTTACACCATAAAAGGACATTTGATCTTTTGGTACTGAGATTCTTCACTGAAATTGTTTTGTCTATTCAATTATTGAGATTTCACTTAAAATAATGAAACAGGTGATTTGGTTACGGTAGTGAGAAGTTTTCCATAAAGGTCCTTCGTTTGGGTTCCCACTTACCTATTTGTAAACCAGATGTGTGTGTTACCTTATCATAAATCGTAATTGTTCCTTCTTTTAAGACTGGACCTACATGGATCTCCTGCATTACGATTTACTTTGTTTAGTCGGTGTTTCCCCGTTAGTCAGGTACTGAGGTGAATATACTCCATTGATGTGAGTCTCTTCCTTTCATCTTTCCACCAATGGTCCCCAACCTTTTCACCCCACTACCCGTTAATAACTAGTTCTCCATGTCTCAACGTCAAACCCTCTTACTTTTCAACACCTCTACCAACCACCACTACCGATGTGTTACAATTACGTGAGTTACGGTGACTTGATATAAGAATTATTACCAATTTTAACCAATATATAAAAAGGGTGTAATTATATAATATATATATATATATAATTTACCGAGAGAACGAAACATGAGGAAATTGTAATCCTGTAATTGAATTTTGTAGAATTTTAATATAAGAGTACAACAAACAAATACGAGTTGTAACAAGGTAGGTATACGTAGAGTCATTGAGAGGTAGAACCTCTTCCGTTACCATGGGGTGAGGTCATAAGAACGGACCTTTTAGGGTACCTACCTCTTCGGACCATCCGACGTCAGGATGGTCTCAACCTGTGTTGAGTCACTGAAGGGAAAGTGAAAAGTGAAAGTACGTAATCTCTTCCTTTACCGTTGGGTGAGGTCACAAGAACGGACCTCTTAGGGTCCCTGTCCCCTCGGACCACCCGACGGCAGATACCCCAGCGTGTCTCAGCCTGTGTTGACTTCGCCGAATCGTCGTCGTCGTCGTTGGGAGGTAGATATCTATTTAGTTTTTATAGACCGTTTTTCAGTCTCCTGTTTAATAAGATCTATTTTCGTAAGACACCTATTGATTCCCTGAGAGGAAAAGTTGTTTTATTGTGATTCCATTTACCTTTTCCGTCGTCAGACTCTGGAGAGGGGTTTATTTTGTGGAAAGAGAGTCTGGTGTCTTGAGTTAGTAGAAGAGGTGTAAAGACACGACGCGTCCGTGTCATCCAGAGTCGTGTCGTATATGGGGTGAGAGAAGACGATAAAAATTGTCAGTAGAGAGATGGTGGTGCATTCTTAACCTATGAAAAGGGAATCACACGATCCAACTCTCTAATTCTTGTTCTGTGTCCTTACCTCGTTAATTTTCATTAAAGACCTAAGTTTGTATTTGAGAACGAGTTTTGGGGTTAAGACGGTGAATGTTCGACGAGATGGAATTTCAGGTCATTGTTCATGAGAGTGATTAAAAGGTCCAGAAATTTCGTCTGTCACGATGGGTGTTTTTACGGTACTTCCCCGAAGGGGACACCAGGACACCAATTCTGACGTACGAGGGTTCCGTCCCCTGTCTCTAAACTACGAGCCAACCCCTTGATTTTAGAGTGTACGGTACATCGTGTCGTTTTTCTCTTTTTTCAGTACTCTTAATAAAATCATTCACAAAGTATTTATGGTTTGTGTCATTAAGAGTTTTTAAAATTAAAAGAAAAGGAAAAGATATCACATGACACATGTCAATGACTTATAAACTCGATTCTTAAACTTTTATTCCATAACTCTATATTAGACCTTTCAGACTTACCTCCTTTTTTTTTTAGTTTCTATGTGATGTTGATGCAATGGGTTCTTATTGTGGTGATAAAAAAAGGAGGAAAAGAAAAAAAAAAAACTGATGTGGTGTCCCGAAAGTTCTGAAATCAAAGGGGTGTCCCTAACTTGGACCCAGTGACCGTCACTCTCACGCCTCAGGATTGGTGACTGTTGGTCCCTTAAAGGTTGTGACCATCGAAAGAATTAAAAAAAAAAAAAATTCACTTTACAATCAACGAGTCAGTACAGGTTAAGAAACGGTGGAGCACCTGACATCGGGTGGTCCGAGGAGACAGGTACCCTAAAGGGTCCGTTCTTATGACCTCACCGATCCCCTAGAAGGGCTGTGTCCCTAGCTTGGTCCCAGAGGACGTGACGTCCGTCTAAGAAATGGTAGGCTTGGTAGTCCCTTAGGGGACCTTGTGACCATGGAAAGAATTATTTAGGGTAAGTTAAGTTCACCTACCCTAAACTTAACGATAGTGTGAGGAAATGAACTAATGTTCTTCATGAGCCTGAAGGGACCACCAGGTCACCGATTCTGAGACACGAGGGTTACGTCCCCCGGATCGAAACTAAGGACCAGTCCCTTGATATAAGGTGTATGGCTTTGATTCTGGACCATGTGAGTTTATTTATTTATTTATTAAATTTTTCTCTCTCTCTCTCTTCATGAGAGTTCCAAGATTTCCTCGAATAGAAGGTTCAGTATCTATAAATCCGTAAGTGTCGACACAATCTGCCTCTTCCGTTACCGTTGGGTGAGGTCATGAGAGCGGACCTTTTAGGGTACCCGCCTCTCAGCACCTGTGATGACTCGCTGAAGCGAAAGTAAAAAGTGAAAGTACGTAACCTCTTCCTTTACCGTTGGGTGAGGTCATGAGAACGGACCTTTTAGGGTACCCGCCTCCTCCGACCATCCGAAGTCAGGTGCCCCAGCGATCTTCAGCCTGTGCTGACTCGTTGAAGTGAAAGTCAAAAGTGAAAGTACGTAACCTCTTCCTTTACCGTTGGGTGAGGTCACAAGAACGGACCTCTTATGGTGCCTGCCCCCTCGGACCACCCGACGGCAGATACCCCAGCGTGTCTCAGCCTGTGCTGTTCGCTAAATCGTCGTCGTCGACTCAATCTTGTTTGAAAGATGGTTCAATTTCATCTTCATAGGATGTGTCTTGACTCGTTGAGTTATTAGTAAGTCTAGTAAATTTTAGACTGTGTTATCGGTGGTCAAGGACATCCTTGTGATTTTCAGTTATTTAGTGTGCACTTTTACATGACGTGTTTCATTTCAAACTTCGAATTGTAAAATAAAATCTTTTTGTTCTCATAACGTTCCCAGTAACAAGAGGGTGGGAAAGTATACTTAAAATGGTCTTACGTAGAACCTAAAAGACGTTATGTTTCACCGTTATAGTCGACAAAATAGACCCCTCTCCAGAGTCTGACGACGGAAAAGGTAAATGGAATCACAATAAAACAACTTTTCCTATCAGGGAAATCTTGGATATCATAAAAATATAAGTTTGAATCGTGCAAGGTTCTACCCTTATCGTAGTGCAAATGGACCTATTTCGAACCAGTGGGTAATATGATTTATTGGATCATAAGGTATTTGTAGTTGGTAAACATAAATAAAATTTGAAACATCCTGACTTAAAGATATCGTCGAAAGTTTACCTTCCCGGAATTATGGTGTCTTTGGGAGTTCTGTTTCTTACCAGGAAGAGATGTCCTGGAAGAGATGTAAGAAGGTAGAGACGAGTTTGAAAGGGATGTAAGGTCTTAGAGAAAATATGTCGTGTGACTTTCAGAGATGTTAAGGTGTATATACTAGGATGATGTGATTTTCTCAGGGAAAAGAAAGATTTAAAAAGAGAAAAGTAGGTTTTATATTTCCTTCAATTTTATTTTTGAGTTTCGAATGAGTAAATTCTTTATATACGACTCATAGATGTCACCCGGTGTATAACAAAAGTCGTACTTCCTTATTTATGTACCGCAATGTGTCGACCGTTTAGAGACGAGAACACCTTGATTGTAATGTGTAACACAACTCTCTATTCGTTGTTACGGTTCAGGATGTTTAATAAATGATTAGTGGTTTTACTCAAGTAATCTTTGATTAAACTATCTAGGAATATATGTAGGTACTTTAATAGAACTCTTGAATTTGGATAAGACCAAAATAGATAGTTTTGGCTTCCCCTTTTAATAAGTTAATAGAAAGAAGTAGATCACTGAAAGGTACAAATTGACGGTAGATAATGGGAACAAAAGGAGAATTTTATGAACTGAGTTCTCCACTCTCTGGATTGACACTTTGTGTTCGACATGTATGGATCGTGATCTGGAATGATGAGACTGGTTAGTGATGTTTTACTTTTGGAATTAATGTTGATTGATCTGTTTGATAATAAACCGTTAATTATGAGATCGTGTATTTTCTTGAATGTACAACCAAATTTTAAAATGACGTTTTACACATTCAGTAGAGTAGAAATAATATTCAGTTATACTTTGTAGAAAATTCATGATTCGAAATAAAGTTTTATTGGTGATAAAATCACATAACCGAATAAAATTCGGTTCTCATGAATCTAGAAAAACTTAGAATTTGACCTTAAAGATAACGATACTATCTAAGTTGTTCAAATTTTCGTTTGAAAAATACGTAATATCAGACCTTCTTTTCTATAGGAAGGGATGTATCAAGAAGATGTTGCATTCTTTACTGTGTGTACCCCATAATGTCCAAACTGTGTTCAGGTACCTGTCTCTTTTTGACGGGTTTAGGAGTTCATATACTTTGTCTTGTGTTTTAAATTTTTTTGTTTGTTACTAGTTTTTGTCCATACATAAAAATTAATAGACACGTTATGGACCTGAAGACGAAAAAATTTTTAGGGAAAATTCTATTGTAACTTTACAATTCACTTTTAATAACCCCCTATTAGGACTGATTAAATATCTATTTGAGTGAACGTTTGTAACAGTGACATAATAGATTAATAAATTGATGGATAATAATAATGAACACTGTGTGGAGTGTTAGTTAATATAGTTATGTGGTACTAGGTATTGGTGAGATCGCCATTTCGTTTTGTGCAAAGTCATAAATGTGATAGGTTCCTTAACAAAGAAAACACCTCAACAACCAAGATAAGGTAAGTTTTAAAGAGACACGGAGATGTTAAGACATAGGGTAACAAATGTCACCCACAAAAAAACGGGGTGTGGTTCATTAATAGCTATGGTCGACCTACAGGATGTTAAGTTGAGTTAAGACTGTGATAGATGGCTTTCTATCGAGGTCTAAAGTGAACGATTCCCGAGTCACAATGTTCTGACTGGGAGGAGGGTGAAGTGTATAGTCGGTATTTAGATTCAACAGTGGACACGAAGACTGGCTATCCGATATCTTACCTCCGAGGTTTCTGAGGGAGGAACCCAATTAAACGATCTCGTTGAGTGTCTTTAGTTTCTTTGTAAAATGAATGATGTAATAACCAAATAAATAACATTTTCCTATATTCAATTCTTGTCGATCTACCATATCCCGTTCCATACCTCTTCTCCGTACCTTAAAGGTACAGGAGAAACCCGAGTGGTGAGCGGGGTATAAAGGTACCCAAGTGGTTTGACCTTCGAGTAGGAAAACCCCAAAATCCTTCCGAAATAATGGATCCGTGTTGACTAATTTAGTGACCGGTAATTCCTGGAAATTCGGAAAGAGGGGAAGGAAGTCCTTCCCTCCCTCTTGTGATAAGTATCCCAACCGAAGGGACCGTTGGTCGGGGGTAGGAACCGATAGATCTCCGCAAAGTTCAGTGAAGTAAGTGGATTGTTCTCTGTGGAAGGTCTAGGAGTGGTGAATCTTTTACGGTTCAAAATTTTCGAGTCATCGGTCATTGACCCTATTTCTGATAAAGAATAATATTTAGTGTTATAGTGTCCAAGGGAAGGTCAAGGTAGAATTAAACAAGTAATGAGATCTGTTCAATACTCGTGAATACATGCTCCGTGTTATTATCCAGGAAATAAATATATTAGAGTAAATTAGTGGTCCTAGGGATAAGGTACTAATAGTCAGGTTAAATTGTTTGTCTTCGTCTTCGATTCTCTAATTCATTGAAGTCAAACAGGTTCTACCGTAATTGTAGAAACGTCTAAGAGTTTCAGCAACCGAGAAGGTAATGTATGGTACTTCTAAGAGATGTCGGGGGTTCTATTTCTATAAGAAAGGTATAAACTTCTCCCTCTTAATTCTCCGCCCACCCCACCCCGTTCCTATTCTCTGACTAAAAAGAGAATTTTCATGTCAATGACAGTCCGGACAGACACGGTTAATACAAAGAGAAAAAGACCGTAATTTTTACTAGTGATAACTTAAAATAATTTTACGTTTGGGATTTTATAGTACCGGGACGAATTTTTTAGGAGTTTCTGGGTTACTTCTGGTTTTATGAAGAGACTACCAAATCATACGAGAACTTGTGGGTTGAAGCCCGAGTAGAACGTTGATGAAATGGGTCTCGACCAAGATTGAGGTTAAGCGGAAGAACAACAAGGAAGTTTTACATGAAAGAGTACGACTGACACCTCGGAAACGTTTTCACCAGAATCAGAACGGGTATGACTAAGTGGTTAGGAGTCGAGAGGAATGAGTCTTAGGTAGTTCATGAGGATAGTCTGCGAGAGTCTTCTTTGACGTAAAAAGAAAGTATCGTGGACACATACGAGAGAGAGGGATGGTCTTGTCTTTTCGAGGTGTTCACCCTTAAGGGACCGTCAGGTCACCAATCCTGAGACTTTAGGGTGACATCCCCCGTGTCCAAACATGGTCCCCTTACTTCTAGGGTGTACAGAGTTCCTTGTCAATTTTTTTTTTTGGTTTTTTGAGATTCCCGTCTTCGACATACTCGAAACGAGTAGTAACTTAGGGTTCTTAAGTGACCGTGTGTTATCCATTTGTGAGTTTTGTTTTTCTTTCCCCCGTCACCATCACGTGATGTTCAGTTTGGGACAGGGGAAAGTCGCGATCATGAGGAAAATACTGTACAGGTGTAATAAAAAAGGTGAGGGTGAGTGTGGTGTGATCCGATCTGAGGTTGACCTTGTAGGACCTACCAGAGGTGTGATGGTTAGAAAAATCATATAATAACGATTTAGTTAGAGTTGTGAAAGTCAGAGACTTTGGAAATCACCGAAGGAGGAGAGATGAAAAATGTATTATAACAAGAAGTTCTAGTTAGTGTTAGTCGGGATTGAATAGAAGGGTTCAGGTAGAGAGTAAGGGGTTAAACTTATGGTAGTGTCAGTCCAACTGTTCGGAGTCTTTCACTCCGTCTCACTTCTCCGTCAGTTCACCTTCTCGGTCTTAAGATTGACTCCCTCATGTTCAAGGTCCCAATGTCAGAATTGATGGTCCGGTGCGTACTTATTACGAACTTTTATCCCTCCTTTCATGGTAATTAGAGTGGTATAGGTGTGGAGGTTCTGTGTCGTAGTTTTATAAATACTACGTCTTCGTGTAAACTCTTTTACCTAAAAAGTGGATTAAATATTAAAGGAGTACGATTCATAAGAAAATATAAGTGGAAATTACCGATGTATAGTGTTTTATAAAAGAAGATTTCGTGTTGTCGACATGAGGATTCTTTGTACCGTATTAGTTTTTACTACAATATTTTTCTTATCAAATTACCCTTCTACGGTAAAGTACAGGTATTGATATTTGGATTTATAGGGATCCGTTAAAATTTTACATCGGAAGTGAGTTCTCATTTCCGGAAAGAAAAACATCAAAGTGGTCGCGACGGTAATAGTAATATTGTCCTGAGTAGTAAGAGTTCCGTCGATATAATTTCTCAGGGGTGGGGAGGTCACACTACGATCAAAATCTATCGAAGTTTAAGCTAGTTATTGAGTCCGATTACGTTTACTTCTACAGATTAATTAGACAATTTAGATTTATGTAATGAATTCGATTTACAGGTATAAGATAATAGTAGTGATAATTTGTGTGTGTGGTAATTAAACAGTGATTTAGTGATACATGTAGGTGATCATGAAGGATCTTCAGTAGTGTTGTCTTGACGTAGGAAGTAAGATTTGAGACACCGTTGTCTTTAAATAAGTAAATCTTCACGAGTCATTTACCAGGAAAAATAAGTTTTGAAGAGGTATGACACAGACAGTTCGGTATACATGTGTTAATCCCATGACTTTCAAAAATATACATGTATTTTCGAAGTTATTTAAGATCGTAGGAAGGGTTTCGTAAGAGTTTACACTTAAAAAATCACCGACATCCCTTACTCATTATTAAATTTTTACTGAATACCCCCTGAAGGGACCGTCAAGTCACCAATTTTGATGGGGGTAGGAGGGGGTTGTGTCCCCTCTGACTGACCTAGGGATCAACCCCCTGATTCTAGGAACATACGACGTGTCACAACCCCTTTTTTGTTTTTCTGAACACCTTACTACCGTAGTCTTCGAGACACCTGTGAGCGGTCACTTGTCACGTTGTTGACATTGACCATTTTTGGTAATTTTTTGAAAACATCAGAGATCTTTAGTAGGATTCCCATATGTCGTTTACTTATGATTTCTTTTAAATGAGTCATTTTTGTCTCACAGACCGTAAAACTCGGTCGAGTCGTCCTGTCTTCGGGGTAAGGTCCACCCGTGACCCTCCTTGTGTCCCGAGAGTGGGGTTTGAGGGTCAGTTGAGGAGGGGGGCGGGTGGGGTGAGAGGGGAATTCTCCTCCTTCTATCATTAGTAAAGAGTAGTAGGAGTTGAGAGTCGACGTCTCCGAGGATGACGTCCCTTCTCGTCGACTCTTCAGACCCACCCCGAGAAAGGAAGGTAGGTCCAGGGTGAAAGTCTCGTCTTCGAAACTGGGGTCCAAGTAGTCCGGTTCTTATTGCACCCGGATTACTGAGAGTGAGGTGGAGTGAGTGTACTGACTCCAAGGTGTGGTTCTCTGATCTCCGACGACGACGGTGAGTTGTGATGAGTACTTCGTCCCCACAGTGACCGTTCGTGGGGTACTTCGTCCCGGTGACAAGGTGGGGTTAAGACTTCGTTGCCACATTTCCAAAACAAGTTCCCCTCTTCCTCCGGTATTCCCTCGAGACTTCAAGAGCGGTTCACTCGACTGAAATGAACCTTGTCTCATTTCCCTTCAAGCGCGGACTCCGACGTGAACTTGTGTTACCTCCGGCTCTATTATTCGTTAATTCCCCGACAGACAGACGGCTCCCGTTCTTCGAGTTGAAATGGTCTTTCTTGTTCCCCTTTTTCTGTCGATTCTTGTCGGAGGGACTCCAGTCTTTATTTTCGTAATACTCAGGAGTGTTAGTGACTAAAAATTTTGACAGGTCGGGATGTTTGTTGTCCATAAGTTTGTATATGTGGGTTTTGTAATTACTTTTGAATCCTTCATAACCTTTGTAATTATCAGTATTCATATTAAGTATAAATTGATAAAGTTTAGTTACTATGCTTCTCTACCCCTCCTTTCGCTCTTTAATCCTTTTGTCATACCTTAATCGCATCTATTTCTTACTTGGTTTCTCCTTTATTCCCTTCGTTACCCCGTCCTCACTGTTTGTCAATTGTAGATGACCCGTCAATGATGCGCAGTCCATAGTAAATTTTCAAAACTAGATAATTGGGTAAATTATAGGTTAGAGTTCTTAATTCATGGGTAATAATAGTAAAATGTCTACCTTTTTTTACTTCGTGTAGTTCCATTAGACTGATTTTACTTTATTGATTATTCCCTGTTTCGATCGTTTAATTTAAAGTTTAGATCTGTGGGACCATGGTTGTCAAAACGAGTGCAGGGACGATACGATGTTAACGATAAAGTTAAAGTCACGATATCCTCCTTTCTGGTGTCTCCCCTATTTATCTTCCTGCAGTGGTTAAGATTGTTCACACAATCAGTTGGTGAAAACAATTTCTAGAGTTTGAATAAAACGGTGTTCGTCACACCATATGGTTTCGTTAAGAGACCGGTCTTTATATACTTGAATTTAAAGATGAAACCATGAATTGACACACTAGAACCCGTTTTAAGGGTTTGGAGAAACCCTGAATCAGAGGCTCCTCCTGTGTTCCGATACCGACACTGCTAATTTACTCCATTACTAATGGAAATTTACAGTCTCGACAGGTCAATTCGTACTCAAGGAAAAGGAGAGTTTATTGTAAAGTAACCTCCCCCTTGTGAAGTTTTTGTTGATAAAAGAATTGATTCATGACGTGTACCTTGTACAGGCTCCCAAACCCTCACTTTTTATGAACCATTTATACTTCAGACCCTTTTTTTTTTTACTACACAAGACAATGTTTTGTACATGTCCGTATGGAACCTCTATGACACCCAAGTCAAGGTCTAGTGGTGTAATTTTGTTTATAGTGTTTCGCTCAGTGCACTTAAAAAACCAAAGGGTCATGTGTACTTTTAACACAAATGTCATATAACATCTCGTTTACGACAACCTTTTTACCGTGGTTGTCTAAACGAGCTACGTCCCTACGGTGTTTGGAAGTTAGACGTTTTTGTGTGTAGACAGTTCTCGTAATTCCTTTTGTGTTACGTTCCCTCAAAAAACATCATTCTAAATGGAGTGATCGTTTATGGTCATTTGTGTGGACTTTTAGTACAATCGAGTATTCGTTAAAAGGGGAGGTATACGATAATAAAACATGGTTCATTGTCGTCGACTTACGTCGGACTCCTACCCTATTTCCAGACCGGACCTTTCGGCAGTGGGATGTAAAACGAACCGAGTCAGACCGGTATACGACGAGACAGGACCTTCATGTATATGACAAGGGAGATCAGAGACGTAAAATTAAAATAAAGTCAGAACAGGGATTGAGTCATTGGAGGGGTAAGGGATGTACCTTCCCAATGGAATTTTTTTTTTTTTGGTTGATGTAAATGGTATGAAACAGTTCTTAAATCTTAGAAAATTTGACACGACAAATAAAATAACTTTAAAAATAACAAAAACAATGACAAGATTGATGTTTTAATATATCGAAGACTCACTAGTCAAACGAGAGTTAGGATAAAAGGGGTATTCAGGACAATGAAACATTACGTACTAAAACGTCTTGTACTCCAAAAAGTCGTTAACGTTATATTGTCTATGTGTACCTTGTTCTAGTATAAATTAGAGGTTCGTAGAAAAAGAGAGAGTTCCACCGGTTATGGAAATCTCTAAGGACTTTTTGAACTTACCTTCTTACTTGAACTTCAGGGTACGTGTTTCTTCCGTGGGTTATTTGTCATTACAAAATTGTTTACGATCAATAAAGAGGGAACTTTACGAACAAGTTAATAATACGTGTGAACTATTAATTAAGACTTGGAAGGACCCGAGGGATACTTATACTAGAGATCTAGTCAGGTCTCCTTTTCATAAGAGGGTTGACATTTAATGGTCCTTAGACACAAGGACTATATGTATAGTATTGACACGTCCAACTTGAATTATTTTACTTGTCGGAGATGTTGCAATTTCATCAACGAAAATAATAAGATAATTGCAGTTGTGCCTTTAGAGTATAAAGTTTTTAAACGGGATGAAAAACTTTACAGAGTTTAATTTGGAATGACAGACATTCTGTTAAGTATCGTGTCGTAAGGATACTCTCAAACACGACCGAGATTTCTTTTACAATGTTATCCTTTTGATTTCTTTGGTCATTGTTCTGTAGCTTTAATAAGCCACAATTTGTCATTCATTGGAAAGAAAACTCATTTTATTACTTGTTTACTTGACGGGAAAATCCATATTTATATAAAAAGTGAATAATTTATTCCTTTATTGGACCATTTATACCTTAACCTCGGGGTCAAGGTCAGTACACTGAGGTTCGTAGTCTAAAGGTAGTTGTCATATGATTCGACCGAGTTCAAACGGTTTAGACCAAGATGGAATTATCGTAAAATTTTCTGATTTAATGAAAGATGAAATTACGACGAATTTATACACGTATTTACTTTGAGGAAGACGAATGACGAGATGATGTTTTGTTCAAATGTTTGATTTATGTTTGTTTTGATAATTATAATTATACACTGTCTACCGTCGTGTGACGACCGACAATCCCGACCCCGAGGACTCAAAACGTACGATAGGATGGTGGTATCGCGTGGTACACGCTCTATGTCGAAAGGATGAATTTAATGAGGTAGTGAGACCGACAGACGTAGCAAACGGTACTGAAGTAAAAAGGAAGTGTAGTTGTGTCGTAAACACACAATCCAGACGAAGACAACGAGAGTAGACTGTTTGGCATATCAACTTGTAATTATGTAATTTTTGTGTTTCGATTGGATTCACGACTTTACCACACCGTCGAGACCTGATAGGTAGGTCCATGGGGTTTAGTGTATGTGATTATAAATTATAGTATTTTCACTTTTTCTGAACAAAATTTTTCTATATTAACAAGATTTAACTCGCGTTTTTCCCGTGGTTTCTCTATGAACAAAATTCCGATCTTGGAACGTCCCGTAGTCTCTCTCCACGAGTTTCTGATGGTTCTAAACGTTTGACGAGGTTAACATCCTTTAAGATGTAAATGTAAAAGGGAAATTTGAAAAATCAATATTGTGACATTTCGAGTGACGAGAGTCGTTCCAGAGAAAAAATAACTCAGGTTTCAGATAAAGAGAACAGTGACTGTGGATAACGAATGTCAATACGGATGACTTTGTTTTCAATTATTATAAGTGGTGAAAGATTTACTATTAGGAAGTTTTATGACTCTAAGTATGACACGTATTTGAGTTTAGTGAAGAGTTTTCTATGTGAAAGGGAATGTATAAGGAAATAATTTAGGAAATTTTCTCACGCTCCAGAGTCATTTAAAATCAGGCATTTGTTTAGTTAGATGAGTATTTTTCGTTCACTTGTTGTGACTGAATTTTATAATCTGTACCACTGTATAGTTTATAGTGTCTTGTATGCGGATGAATAGTCAGATGAGACAATTTTCTGTCCAATTCTATTTGTTGAGTTTCAATAAGTAATTGTCGAGAATGGTGAGAAATAGTTTTAATCAATTGTGAAAGAAGGGACCGCCGAGTCTGCCATTTCTTGAACGGACGTTACGGCCTCTGGGTCCAAACTAGGGACTCAGCCTTTCTAGGGGACCCCTTCCTTTACCGACGGACTAGGTCATAAGAATGTCCTTTAAGGTACCTGTTTCCTCTGAACACCCTAGAATTTCTCAGCTGTGTTGAACTCCCTCACTGTGAAAGTGAAGGTTCAATGATTAGGTTAGTACTTATACGACTAGGTTGTTTGACTTCTCTGAAGTAAAGAAAATCAGTAAAATATATGCCGTCCATTCTAACGGATTTTAATCGTAAAAGTTACACGTAGGTCATCCATTCATGAGAAAAAGGGACTTGGAAGTGTTCTGATTTAGTGTTTACATTTCTTAAACTTTTTGGTTCTGAAACTTTAAGGAAGATCAGTTACTCTAATAGAAGTGGTACAGACTTCAATGTATATTATTTAAAATTTATTCAGAATTCTATATTAAGTTGACATAAATAAGTCTCAACATGTCGATAGTGGTTTTAGTTAAAATCTTATAAATAGTGGGGTTTTTCTTTGGGGTATGATAGTCACGTTAGTGGGGGTAAGGGAGGACGAAGTTGGGATCGGGGTTCAATTAACTATTAAAAACAGAAATGTCTAAACGGACAACACTTATGAAGAATATTTGCCATGGTATGTTGTGCCTCAGAACACTACCGAAGAAAGTGAGTGGTACTGACAAAAGTCCGAGTAGGTTCAAAATGGTACATAGTAAAGAGAAACGACAACTTTTCAAAAGATAACATACCATGTGTAAAATACATAAGTAATCAACCTGTGACGTAAAATAGGAAAATATGCACATCTGAGATGACTCTCTATATTCTTTTTTCGATAGGAAAGTTCAGACGTACTGATACATGTTAATTAGGATTTCCAAGTTTTATTGTAGGACGTGATATGGTACTTCCGATTAGGAGTTTAGTTTTCTCCTTCGATATATTTCAGTGACTTGTACTTTTCTTGTAATTTTTGAAGTCTTGTAAGATTAAGTTAATACCGTGGAGGGGGTGAATCATATGACTCTGGAATTTTTTTTTTTTTTTCTCCGGTCTCCAATCGTTATAAAAACTGTCTAGTGTTTAGTTTATTCGTCGTCTTCACGATTTCCGTTCCCTTGGAGTAGAAATTTTACTCTCCGACGTACGATTTCCGGGAAATCGATGTAAAATACGGATGCACGACACCGTTTTCTCCGGTTTAATTATTGTTCCCCTTACGATTACCTTGAGTAAATCAGTCTGTCATATGTCACGTCACCAATTTTTATATCTTACTTCTGTTCGACGGAGTCAATGAATGATCCACAGGTTTGGCCTGTTCAAGGAAGTGTAGACATAGAACCAAAGGAATATATATTTTACTCCTATTATCATCGATAGAAAAGTTCGACGACATTCTTATATTTCTTTAAAATACGTATACATATCCACGACACACACACACACACACGAGTCAGCACAGGCTGAGAAACGCTGGGGTACCTGACATCGGGCGGTCCTATGAGACAGAGACCTTAAAAGGTCCGTTCTTATGACCTCACCCAACGGTAGAGGAGGGAGGTCCCCTAGAAGGGTTAGGTCCCTAGCTTGGGAGTCTTTGACCGTCCGCCTGAGAAATGGCGACTCGGTGGTCCCTTCGGGTTCCTACTCATCGTCCGGTTGGGTTATTTGCACACGTCCCTGTCTCCTTGGATTGCGTCAGTTACACTGTCATCGAGTCTCAGTGTTTTCTGGTCGTGGTTAATGGTTTATTCCGACTACCGTGCGTATTGACCCGTCGTAGGTGTCGGGACCAAGAGGGGGACAGTAGTCTACATTATCTTAAAACCGGTACGGTGTCGTACGTCCTAAAATCAAAGGGACTGGTCCCTAGTTTAGACACGGGACACGTCACCTTCGTGTCTCACAATTGGTGGTCTGGCGGTCCCTTCAGGGATCTACGTTTTAATATTGTTTCTTTTAAACCGGATATGTTTCTCAAGTGACCACCATTTTGTACGTCAAAATAATTTTATTTAGTCATCAAAATTCCCATACGTTCTCAATAGAGATAGAAACGGATAAGGAATTTCATACAAATATATCCACTTTAGACCAATTTATTTCCGTCCCACTTTATTTTATAGATACTTTTTCTATTAAACAAAATAGAACCACTGTAATGACTTACAGTAATGAGACACGGTCTGGGACTTTTCTATTCTGATTATTTGTGTCAAAGACGGGAATTCCTTAAGTGATCAGATCGAGGGAGGGACGATTTCCTTGTCTGTCGTTCGTTTAAGAGATTTTACATAAAGTATTGACTTAAAGTGTGTGTGTTTTTTTGTTATCGGTTGGACCCGAAGGGACCACCGAGCACCATTTTTTGGGTGGGCGTACATCCTCTGAGTCCTCTACGTCCAAGTTAGGGACCCAGGTCTTCTAGGGGACCTTTTCCCATACCGTTGAGGTGAGGTCATTACAACGGACCCTTTAGGCTACCTGTCTCCTCGGACCGCCCGATGTCGGGTACCCCAGCGTTTCTCAGCCTGTGCTGACTTCGGTGACTCATGTGTGTGTTCGAATCTCTGTAAATAACCCTACGTAATTTTTATGTTCAGGACCTATCAAGACTTGTTTGCCCCTCTTACCTTATTCGAAGGACCAAATATAGAAAATACTATTGTTTGTATGATAAAAAACAAACAAAAATGTAAAACTGGGGGGAAGCGGGTAAAGAGGGTAGGATGAGGGATGGAGACCATCAGTGGTTAGACAAGGGTTATTGTCACTCGAAGTTAAGCAAATTCTAAGGTGTATGTTCTCTTTAATATTCCAAAGACGGAAAGACTGAATAAAGTGAATCGTATAACGGGTGTTTCAGGTAGACACAACAGTGTTTACTGTTTTAAGGTCAGAAGAAATACCGGTTCATCATATATGTTTGTATGGTGTTAAAGAAATGGGTAAATAGATAGTTGCCTGTGAATTCAACGAAGGTATAAAACCGATAACCTTTATTACGACGTTTTTTGTACCCCCATATATGCAGAAAAGTTCCATCACAAAAGCAAAAGATTCCTTTTTATGGTCTTCATCTTAAATACGTAGTATAACATCAAGGATGAACATTGAACTCCTTGGAGGTATGGTAAAAGGTGTCACCGACGTGGTTACATGTGGGGTGGTTGTGACGTGTTTACGAGGGAAAAGAGGTTTTGGAGTGGTTGGGAACAATAAAGAACAGAAGAGTCAAATGAAGATTTCCAATATAAAATTAACCTTCATAAGTTAGAGAGTTCACGTTTGTATAAAAGTCTGTATAAGATTTCGGTATTTTACGTGTTAATAAAAAATTTTAATAGTCTCCTTACAAATAGGAGAAACAGTGATGATCTAGTTAATGATCAAATAGAATTTCTTAGAGAATAAAGTCCCTTAAGTGACTTGATCACTAAAACTCGTCGTTCTGCGACACACACACACCCCCCCCGCCGCCGACACGAGATAGAAGTAACGACACCTCCGAAAGAGATCAACGTCACGTACCCGATAATAGTAACGCCACCGAAGAAAACAACTCCTCATACCCGAGATCCCCCACACCTGCAGTTCTCAACACCGAGGACCCGAGATCTCGTGTTCGCGTTATCAACACCACGTGCCCCGAATCAATGAGGCACCGTACACTCTAGAAGGGTCTGGTCCCCAGCTTGCGTACAGAGGACGTAATCGTCCGTCTGATGAAATGATGACTCGGTGGTCCCTTCGGGAACGTCCTCTGAATTCAGTAGATGACCGGTTTGAAGCTAAAATATCCATTCCTTCTCAATTTACCTGGTTATTTATCTCAAATTTTCTGGTTATTTGTATATCTTTTTCAAGATTGTAGTAATTTGTACCCGTTTATCTATGACTTCGGTGTTAATCTATAAGGATTTAGAGGTGGGTTTACCGGTTGAATTTTCCTGGTTGTTATGATTCACGATTCCTTCTTGTAGTTGATGTGACTACCATCCTAAGATTTGATCATGTTTATGAACTCTTTAGACAAACCGTCATAAATGATTTCAATTTGTGTGTATATGGGTGGTAGGTCGCTAAAGTGAAGACCCACATATGGTCTCTGGTAGTTTTCTGTGTATGACCTGAAGGGTCCGCCAGGTTACCAATTCTGGGACCCGACGGTTACGTCTCCTGTCTTCGAACTAGGGACCAGTCCCTTGAATCTAGGGTCTACGACATGGTGTTCCGGTTTTTTATTTTTCATTTGGAAATGTCGTCCGTTCGGTGAGTTTTCTATTATAGTTTGAAGGGAACCCTCAGATTCCGTGACCAAAAGTTTCACACCAGGTGATTCTCGGAAAATCATCTAGATTGCCTAGTTTTAACAAGAGTGTTTATTATACTGTAATAAACGGTAAAAGTGACAGTAAGAGAGGCCTCATATGTCACCTCATGAAGGTCAGATATACTACATGTTTGACTTCTTTCATCATCTGTCTCTGAGGTAGAAAAAGAAAATAATTCAGTCTATACTTTAAAACGTTTTTGTAAAAAATTTACAGTAAAAATTAAAGACAAAACCTTCAATAAAATGTTTTTCATAATAAATATAATTGTACGTCTCAAAATAAAAGTTTGTGTGTTTTTCAGAAATTTACAGACAAAATCAAAGATTATATCATTCATAGTTACCTGTCTTAGGGTGTATTTGTTTTCGAGGAACCCCAGGAGTTATTAATATTTACCCAGGACTCTGGTCATTCAAATTCTTACTGACCGGATAACTATTCGTTATTTTTGTTATTCGAAGGAAACGATGAATTTCTTTTTTTTTTGTGGTTCCAAAAGTTGTAAAAGAGACTTTGGTAGACACGGTCTGTTTTTAGTGACGATGATATAAATAGACGTATGAAAGAATTTCGAATTAGACCTGAAGTCTACGTCTCTTCCGTTACCGTGGGGTGAGGTCATGAGAACGGACCTTTTAGGGTACCTGCCTCCTCGGACCACCCGACGTCAGGTACCCCAGCGATTCTCAGCCTGTGCTGACTCGCTGAAATGAAAGTGAAAAGTGAAAGTACGTAACCTCTTCCTTTAGCGTTGGGTAAGGTCACAAGAACGGACCTCTTAGGGTCCTACCCCCTCGGACCACCCGACGGCAGATACCCCAGCGTGTCAACCTGTGATGACTTCGCTGAATCGTCGTCGTTCAGACATTAGGGATTTGAATGTGATGTTCGACAACCCGGTTGTGTTAATTGGGTGTCCTATGATTTATTTGGGGATGTGTGTGCGTGTGCGTGTGTGTGTGTCTCCGTGTTGGTTTTTGTTCCCTCTCCTTTTTAAGTTTAATGTAATAGAGAGGGATGAACAGTTAGGGTACGATTGATTATCCGAATCCTGATAATTGAGAATTTTTTTCAAAAGGTTACAAGGAAATGAACTTTTATAGAGAAGAAATTCTGATCAAAAAAGGTGAAGAGATCCCTATGTCTATTTTAAATGATTGAATTTTTTATTTCAAATTCAGTAGAGAATAGGTTGTGGAACCAAAATGTCCATTCACTCCTGAGTCCAATCAATTTACTAAATTGTACATCTCCCCCTATGACCTTGATGTTGTCGGGAAGACTGAGGTTTAGGTCATGTGGAAGTGATATAGTAAAAGTAAAGTTTATACTTTTCAAAAGAATTTTGTGAGAGGTTTTATCGTTAGTCATCCCAATGACGTTGATAAATTCGTTATTGTAATAAGTAGATAAAACACAATAGTCAGATAAACTTTTCGACATTTTATAGTGGATATGTTTGGTACCTCTCGGATGTCAATTGTAAATTGACCTACGGTCGGTCTAAGATCAGGGGATGTACAACTCCCTTTCCCAACCAAAATGTGTGTGTGTGTGTGTGTGTGTGTGTGTATATATATGTATATTTCCGTACACGAAACTTTTAGGTGACAAATTCATCACCTCGGTGTAACTCTTTATCAGTGAGATATTGTGTCTAAGGAAAGAGGACTACTGGCAAGTTATCTAGACTTGTCTTTCTTCGAGAGTCACCTCTCACCCCCTTTTCTCAAATTTCTCTTCTATCTTTCCAAAAATCGATTCATAACAAAAAATTTCCGAAAGGTCCACCGCGATCACCACTTCTTGGACAGAGGGTTACGTCCTCTTTATTCTCTGTCCCAAGCTAGGGACCCAACCCTTCTAGGGGGACCGCCTCCTTTACCGTTGGATGAGGTCATAAGAACGGACCTTTTAAGGTTCCTGTCTACTGGGACCGTCCGACGTCAGGTATCTCATCGTCTCAGTCGTTGCTGACTTCACTGAATGGTATGTGAGGTAAGTCACTATCTCTTCGGTTTCGTAGTAGAAGTATATTCACTTCAGAGTCCATGGAGGAAGGAAATGAGGTGAGGGGGAGTTGGTACGCACACATGTACGTACGAGTGAGTGAGTCAACACAGACTGAGAGACACTGAGGTACCTGACATCGGACGGTCCGAGGAGCCAGGTACTCTAAGAGGTCCGTTTTTATGACCTCACCCAACGGTAAAGGAAGAGGTGTCCTAGAAGGCTTAGATCCCTAGCTTGGGTCCAGAGGACGTCACGTCCGTTTAAGAAATGTCTGACTCGATGCTCCCTCTTTTATTTCTGGTGAAGGATGATGTCTCTTAGTCTTTTATCAAGTACTTCTGCCGAACACTCGATCCACCGTCCGATCGGTGTTTCCCCTCTATCTCAAGGTTTTCATTTCAGTGCCCTTGACGTTTCTGGTCTCGTAGGTGTAGTTGATACCTATCAAACTAATCCACCCTCTTGTTCTTCGTTGGAGACTTTTCATCTACCGTTAATGTAGGTTTACTGGATAAACCCATTTCGACTGTACCATTCTCAAAACTCGACATAAACCCTTCTCTCTTCCCCCTCTTTACCTCCATGAACTTCTTGGACTAAAAACACCGACACATCTACTTGTCTCCCGAGGGGTCCACCGCGTCACCATTTCTTAGACGGACGGTTACTGTGTTCTCTGCTAGAGATCTAACCCTTCGAGGGGACCTCCTCCTTTACCATTGGGTGAGGTCATAAGAACGGACCTCTTAGGGGTACCTGTCCCCTCGGACCACCCGATGTCAGGGATCCCAACGTTTTCTCAGCTAGTACTGACTCGTTGATTTGTCGTTGCTGTCTACTGGTCTTCGGTTTCTTAGACAGGTAATCAGAGGAAAGTGACTGTACTAAGAAGACGGGTGCTACGTGTTTCCATTAGGAGTACACTACACGCACACACAAGTGAACACAGACTGAGACACACTAGGACGGTTCGAGGAGACAGGTACCCTAAAAGGTCATCTTCGTTAAGTTCTATCGACTGTCCCTCGAGACTATTACTGTAAGTAATACTCTGTCTCTGAGGTAGCCTGAAGAGGTTTGGAGGTGGGTCTGAGTGTCAGAGAGAGTGGGGTCAAGTCGTACGAAGTTCAATTGTTGAGAGTTCTTAAAACCTATTGATATAACATGTGAACTATGATTATGAAATACAGTTAATATAAGTTGTTGTTTTTTTTCTTAAAACCATTGACTAACTATAGATGCATGTCTTTTGTGTCATTTGGATATATGTATTTGTCCAATTTATATTCTTTTACTCTGTAAGACATCAGTAAAGGTATTCTCAGACCCGTTTGCGACATATATCAGTCATGGGAGGAAAGTATGTATTACGTAAGGACTTTTACACTGTCTTCAGTTTATAAAGTTTCGGTTTGTTGTCTAAGTGTATAAATATCCCCAAAGAGGTTGAGAGTCAGTCTCATTTCCTTTCATAATATTTTAGGGATTAATGTGAAGTGGAAAGTGTATATTCGAAATAATGTATGAACGGTATGAATTATAAGGATAAAACAAGATTAATAAAGTAAGTGGTGACTTGTTTCAGTTGGTCGTCTTGGTTACTCGTCTTGGATTAGGTCTTCCAATTTCTAAGTATAGGGGTTAGTCAAAGAACGGGGTTTCTGTAATCCAAACTCGGGAGTTCGACTACGTGAAAACAAAAGGATGAGTAAAATATTTTCCTGTTTTATGTCAACTTGAACGTTTAATTGTTTGTTCTGTCACGACATGTTTATGTCGTATTGACGGCTTTGTCTTGACAAGAGTCTGTCCGTTATGGTGGTACGTTGTTTTTCTGTAAACGAAGTAAAGTCGATTGCCTGTCTTCAGACTGAATTTCTTCCCTCCAATGAAGGGGCCGCCAGGTCACCAATTCTTAGATAGAAGGTTACGTCCCCTACGCCCAAGTTAGGGGCTAGTCCATTAATTCTAAAGTGTATTGAGTCCCGTTGATTCGGGTGCGTGGTGTTGGTCTCTGCGGGAACATGGTGATTCCTTCTCAGGTACATGGTGTTGCTTCTAGGTCGCGTCGAGGGGGGTGGTTTTCTCTTTTTTTTCTTCCCTCCAATTATGTATCCCATAATTTCATGACTCATGTGTTTTTAGAATACAATAGTGTCAACTCCTGATTGTACAAGGTTACCCTTTTTTATGTCTTTGTCCTTCGTCTCGAGTTTCAAGAATATTCTTTAGGTGTATATGTATATATGTGTTAATCTGATAATTGAGAATGGAGGAAAGGGTGAGATGTCGTCAAATTTCCCCCCCCCCTCCCCCTATTCTGACCTTGGTCCTGACTGTTGTCACTTTTATTTGTAAATCTTTCACTCTATCGAATTCCCTTTTTTTTTTTTTTTTGAATTAAGTTTTGTCAGACCGTGGAAAAATCACATATACGCTTGGTAGGAATTTGAAGTTATCGGTGGTTTCTTCTTTTCGTTCTTTATGTATTTTACTTTGTCCGGTTTTTATCAATTTAACATGAGGACTACAATGAGGGTGATCGTTTCTTGTCTTTCGGGGATTTTCCCCCTAACTTCTTTTCCGTTCTCTTCACCCCTGCGTGTGTTTCACATGGTTCTTAGGACTCAGTCTGTTTTTGTCCTGTCCCTTTTTTTCTCAAAATTTGCCGTCCTTTCAACCTTTTAGTATAATTTTAGTTAAAGTACTAAAAACTCGTTATAAATGGTTTCGTCATAGATTTTTTCCTCGTCGTACTCACTCCTCCCTGGGTTTTGTCGCAGAAGATCCTACTCGCTAGTCGTGTGAGACTTCAGGCTCCGTCTTCACCTCCGTCTCCTGTCCTCTTTGTGCTGAATCATTTGACTAGTAGACTACTCTTGGAAATTTGTGTGTCGATTATTATTCCAACGAAGATGTACTGCTTTAATAGTCCCCCACCTCAGACACACAAAAAGAGGAACGAAAGTAAGAGAACACGGTGGGTTTGAAAAATTGTCTTGTCTATTGTCATTAAAGTATTAGTCTTTTAAAAATTTTTCGTATATTGTAGAAATCTTTCGAAAGGTAGTTTATTATATAACCAAAATTCGTAAATTTTCGTTCAAAACCTCAAGACTTTTTAAGTAAATTTGTCTTATAATAGGGGATTCTTTAGTTTAATTACTTATAAAACTATTGCTTGGAGAGGTTAAATCAAAAGGAAATGGTACTCATAGTTTGTGGTGACGTGACGAAAATTTTACCACGAGAAACAGGGGTCTGAGGTCAAGATTTCCCAAACACCTTTAATTAAAAATTTGAGGGAGGTTGGTCATACATATTACCCCTTTTGTTGAGACAAAGCAAGTGGAACACATAGGTAATGGACCATATTATAATGTGTTGTCCGTAAATTGCACATTAGTAACTTAAATTTCATGTTTCATTTTGATTTATTTTTTATAAGTTTTTTGATTCTGTTTCGCTAATTGTACTTCTTTTCATCCTATACGAGCTAAAGTGGAGATTTGGTCATTAACCCTCAACAATCTTTACGTACAAGAGCCCCGGGGTAAGGTATGAATGATTTAATTTGAGACCTCCGTCCTGGGTCGTAAGACAAAATTGTTCGGGAGGTCCAAACTCTTGGTTACGAGGTATGGTCCCTACGGTTTGACGTTAGTGTCTAGTTTAGATCGGAGGTCAAAAACATGTCGGATGTTTGAACTCTTACCTAAAGTGTGTCCCAGTAACATTAATGTTAGTTGAACTACCGTCTCGTAAGCTTGAAATTTGAGGGTTATCCGTTTTATGGCATAACAATCAGAAGGGGAGTAAGATACGGAGAGTAATCTGGTCTTAATGTTAATTAACATGAGTTAATAGTAATATCAAATTTAAAATAGTTGTTTTTTAAATGCATTATCGAAACTAAAACGGAGAATCTTACGTTTCTGACGTCAGATATTATAAATGTTAGACCGGGAAATGTTCTTTGTCGAACGACTAGGGACGAGACTTGAGTCCGTCACAATAGTTCCTCTCCGGTTTAGAAAGATGTGATGGATCCGTCTTGTACCCAGATTATGGTATATTAAAGGAATAGGTTCAATTTGTGCCATCGCAATGGATCTTCAAGATTCATCGGTCGACTTTCTTTTCTGGTCTTGTGTCTCTCCTTTGGTTGATGGATTTGAATGTTGAGAAGTATTAGTGGTTTCAGTCATCCTTCCTTTACCTGTAAGTATTTAACTGTCCTTTTTCTCCAAAGGGGACGAGGAAAAGAAAGATTTAAAAGAAGAGAAGGGTGAAGTATCCGAGACATCGTCTCCTAGCCTAGGTTCTGTTGGTCGAGTTTTGACAGGGTTCCTTTTGTTAAGAAGCCATTGTCGGTTAATCAGATTTCACAAGTTTCGCATGTACTAACTAGTCGATGTCTTTTCTATTTGTCTTTCCCCGGTATTATACTACTATGTAGTTAAAACATGTCCGGTAAGATCTGTTATCCTCAGTTTGTAAGGAGGTTTACGGCGGTAAGTCCGTCAGTTTCAATAACAAATGACAACCCCCCTCCAAAGAAAAACAAAACCCCCCAAACAAACAAGAACCGGTGTTCCACTCGGTACACCCTAGAATATCAAGGGGTTGGCCCTACCTTGGGCACGGCGGACGTCACCCTCGTGTCTCAAAATTGGTGTCCCGGTGGACCCTTCGGGGCCATTTATTACAATAAGATACACAAGACATTATGTGTTTCCATTTCCTGTCTTAGAGCCTGGATAAATAGGTAATAATTCTTCTCTAAAATTCACACTTAAAACTTAGTGATGATTCGAATACCTTAGGTTTCTTAAGTCATTAATTGCACAGAACAATCTATGCCTTTATCGAAGTGTATCTTCGATCAGATACGTGTGATAGAATCACTTCAATGAATCAAACAACTCGGTACAAAGTATGGACTTTTTGTTCCTCAAACTGATCTAGCAAGGTCCTGAAGGTCCTGACGAGTAGTATTTTCCTAATAGACCAGTTCAATTCACTGAGGTTCATTATTTCTCTTCCCCCCCCCCGTTTCTTTATCTCCTTAGTATAATTCTTTTACTTGATTTGCAGGTTGTTTATTAATAAGTTTCAGATGCACGGTCCGTATACAGTTACTGAATCCTAGAACTTAGACTAGTCTATCTACGGTGGTTGGATTTTTCTTAAACTTGATTATTTTAATTAGTTTCGTAGACTTGTTTTATTCTGTTTGTTTTTTGTGTGTTCGTCACGTCTCTATTGACTGTCTTATAGTTATGTCCTTTCCTTACCATTTTATTACCAACTGTGGTCAATGCATCTCCGAGTTTTAATTTTCGGAGGATTCATGTCGATAAAGATTTTGGTTATGATTTTCTTATGTACAGACGACATGAACTGTAGACCCGAGTGACCTCTTCCGACCGTAAGTATCCCTTTAACATAAATTAAATGAATTCCTCCTATTTTCCATTTTCCGTTCAAGGTGACCGAATTTGGTATTGATTCGTATAAAGAACGTGCGCACGTACGAGTTACCGAAGTCAGCACAGACTGAGATACGCTGGGGTACCTGACATCGGGCGGTCCGAGGAGACAAGTGCCCTAAAAGGTACGTTCTTATACGTTACCGAATGGTACGGGAGGAGGTCCCCTAGAAGGACTGGGTCCCTAGCTTGAGTACAGAGGACGTGACGTCCGCTTAAGAAATGGTGACTCGGTGGTCTCTTCGGGGTCGTATAAAGAATATTGTTGAATTAATTCCGGGGAAGATACTTCGTGTTATTTCTTATTGTTTTAATCTCGATCCTTCCTGAAATCTCTGGTCGATCAGGTTACCGGGAGTGAAGTATATTGTTCTCGAAGGTCTGTTGTCATTAGAGATCTTGTCACGGACCGTGTACCATCTACGGTTTATTTATAAACTACTTTTCTTTTGATTACGGAATTGTCCATAATTATTACAATCATAATTTCGACTTTGAGATTCTTCTACGAGTCATTCTCTATTACTCATTTATACACACAATTGAGTCTTAGAGAAGGGAAAAAGATTTTATGTAACGGTTTTTTTATTGGATCGACGAGTAGTCTTAGTATAAGAATCAAAAATTTACGGTCAACGATGGAGTTTAGATGAGTTAATATTAGAGATCTCTCATTCTGGGTTCATTTATGTAAAACTTTTTCGACGTGTCCACTAAGACTATGTGTCGAGTTGATCTTTTAACAATTCTGTCACTGACATCTTGACCTTTGGGTGATCGATACTTTACGGACATCTCTCATACGCACACGACTCCGGGTCTTCTGATCGTATCCGTGTCTTTTTTTAAATACATTGTATAGAGTAGAATTGTTATGCGGAAAAGTGTGGTATGAGGAATTTTCGTATAATGTAACTAGTAATGAAATATACGTTATCATTATTGACTTGTTATTTAAGTTTGAGGTTATAGTCTCGAAAGTACCATAGAAAAAAGGAATACTACCTGGGATGTCGTATCTTTTATCTTCTGTCACTAGTAATTACATTGTCTAGACACTATTTAGTACACTGTGGAATTCTTACGAGTGTCTGAGACGTAGTCGTCGGAAAAGTATATCTTAAATCGTGTTACCTGGTTCCCTTAATTCTCTTTGTGGTTTATTTCCACAATAACGATAAAGTAAGTAGGGTATTTTAGTAGTCGGTTATGACGTTTTTTTTTTTTCGTTTTATTTTGGGAAGTAAAACTTTTAAAAAACACTTTTAATGTGACTAAAATTTGATTCGATTTATTTTGAGTTCTCAAGAGTTTAACTCTATTGTCTTTAAGTGTACTATGATTTACAAGTGAATACCCTACTAAATTTATTTAACGACCCTCTCTTTAATTACAACGTAGAAAATCCTTAGAATTCAACGGAATGCAATAAAATCAGTATTTGTCTAGGTGGTTGATTTGATAGTTGGACTTGCACAACCCTTTGTATACCTTCCCCTTCTTCTTGGATAAACGTCGTCTCAAAATTGTAAAGGGAATCAGTTAGTTCTATAAAGGTTTTAACGTCTGATAATATAAAAATAATTTTAAAATCAGATTTCGGAGAGACCATGTCCTTTGTTTTCAGGGTAATTTTTTTTATTATTAACCACAGTAAAATGATTGTTCCGTCTCATCAGCTTCGTGGTGATGAACTTGGACTGTCTGGAATCAGGAAAACAGAATACCTTTATTATAAATTCTAGGTGTATACCACAGTTTACCTCACAAATTGTATCGCGACCGTGTATTAAGTTGTTTACTGTTAACAAGACTATTACCCTTTGTCAACTCCTTCTTTTTTGATAGAATAAATAGGTGATCTTTCAAGTCATTCTTGCACGATGGTCGTTATTGTCACCAAAAAGTTGGGACTGTCGCACTGTTAGTGGGTGTTAGGAAAGTTTTCTGTGGAGACGGGTCCTGGGTATAGTCTGGTTAATTATTCAGAAACCCTCGTCCTGGGTTCGTAATCAAAAACGAAACAAAAATTTTTGTTTTTTGAAGGGATTCACTAAGATTACATGTCAGTCCCAACTCCAGGTTGTGTAATTTGGAAAAGATTTGTAACAATCTGAGGTACAATTTTAATCTTCTCTTAAATCGTTATTTATCTTATGGAAAGTTTCTATGTCGAGGAGTTTCTTGATGTATCTTTGATTTTGGGGTAAAAGGTTTAAAACCCCCTCTTATAAAGTTCTAAGTCTTTTGTATGGTGGTGATTCCTTTTGTATTACGTCCGATATTATTTTCGTAATGTGACAAATTTTAATTTTTTTTTTTTTTTGTTTTTTTGTGGTTGATCGAGGTGTTGGTGTCTTATTTTAAGGGGATGGGGAGACATTACCAGGTTTTGTAAATATTCTCTTGATTAGGAAATTTTGTTAAAAGAAATTGGACTATATTTTTAAGACTTTCATGTTTTTAACAATGAAATTTTTAAGAATCCTTTGTTATTCGAATGCTTTGTTTGTTACTCGATTTTCTTTCTTACGAACGACACGGGTTGATTAGTTCTTGAACTCCTGATCCTTTAAGTATTCTTTTTATGTAAAAGTTTTTACTTCGTCGTAATAATTATATAGTCTTCTTAATAGAAATTCCTCTATGAGCTATATATTATGGAGATATTCTTCCATGAGCTCTATATTTTATAGAGCAGAAGAACTTTACAGTCTTTTAAATAAATTTTTTTTTTTTCTAGGTTTCATTTAGGAGGACTTCGTAAAAGTAGGTATTTTGTTCTTTTGATATTGTGGTTCCTTAAGGTCATTAAACTACTTTCCATTGTAGACGGGAGGTTTCGATGAAAGAATTCTTAAATCTAAGAGTCTAAGATCTAAGTATCTAAGAACATGCCAAAAACGACAATAAATTAGGGAGGTTTTTAAAAGAGAGAGTCTTTGATGGTTCCAGTCGTTTGTTTTCTTTGCCTTTCTCTTGTAATCTATTGTCCAATTCTCAATGTTTAACACAAGAACGTTTTTTATATCCCTTGTCCCATCTCCTTTTTTTGTGCATATCAAGTTTTCCTAGTAAAAATTTTCTCTCTTTTGTTCTGCATTGTTCGATAGTCTTTGTAAAACTCAAGCGGGAACCACATAATTAAGGTTTACAAAGAAAGAGTGAGATTACGTTCGCGACAATGTTCATACTGTTTCGTGTACCCAATAGTTTTAGCTCTTACAACTGGGGAAACATGTAAATTACGTATTTAGAAAGTCTTGATACTTCCGTAAACGATTTTGGTTTTACCGTCGGGTGGCTTAGTCATGTGGTCATTCTAGATTTCTCAAACATCAGAGATAAAAATTCAAGTTCACATGCCTAATTGTTTCGGTTCTCTCAGTGCCAATTCCTCAGGAATGGTATATTGGTGATTCTTACCTATTACGCGAGGTTTTCTCCAATTCATGGACGACTTTTCAAAGAAATTAGTCTGAGGGCTTAAGAAGGAGTTTTCAATGCCAAATGGTTACAATACGTCTAAGTCTCCCTGAGCTCCCAAAGGTCCAGTCTCTTGCGACGTTTTCAGAAAGGGAGAGGAGCTTTACTTCACACTGATAAATTGGTTCTTGGGCGAGTCAATGTAAGTTTCTGTTAGACTTCTTTAATGTGTGTGGACATTTGACGTGCTGCCTTTTGGGTTAATTGTAAAATTCATACCTTGAAGGTTTATTATTGTTCAAATTAAATTCGTCTAAGACAACTTCTCAAATTTTTAGGGGCCCATTCAAGGTCAGCGGGGTCTTTAGGTATATTTATGACGTTTTATGTATATGTGGACAAGGTATTGAGAACTTATAAAGTGCTACTTACTTTTTATATGGTAAAGAGTTTAGGCTTCGGAGTGCAGTGTTCTTAGGCTTCCAAAATAGTAATAGGTTGAGTGTGTACGATTATGAAAAAAACAAAAGGTGTTTGCCAATTTTTATATTTCCACCACCCAGGTTCGAGCGACCCTTCGCTGAAGACGTAGTTTTATAGAAGGCGTCGAAACCGGGAGGCATTTACTTCCCTCCGCTCCCTCTACCTCCTCCGGCTATTGGGCCGAGGCCGAGGGTCTGGGGTCCCGGGTCCTCTTCGACGCCCAATAGCGCCCTCCCACCCCCCTCCACCTGTTCAGCCGCCCGGGCTATCGGTCCGCATCGGCTCCGGATCGAGATGCCGAGGTTTAGTGAGGTGGAGTCATTACCGCAAACCACAGTTCACCTTGCTCTGACCCTTCCTCTCGCTAACGCTCGGGCGGCTCGCGGCCCGACGTTCGGGGCTCCAGTCCCCCGCTGCTCGGGGGCCGCGGCTGGGCCGGCACCCGACGCCTACGCCCCCAACGTGCGGCGCGGGCCTCTGAGGTAGGAGGCTGAGCCGGGGTCTGTCCTGCCCTTCCCCTCCTCCCCCCTCCCTGCCTCGGCAGTCGGTAAAAGGGAATGTCAGGTTTTGTGTGTCTGTGCGAGGGCCCTGCGGCCGAGCCGCACCTTGCCTCGGGGCGCGGGGGTGGGCGCGGCGCGCGCGGGCGGGGCGGGCTCCCGGTCCTGGCTCTCGGCTCTTCGGGGACCGGGCCGGAGGCCGTCGCGGCTCTCTTTGGCGCGTGTGCGTGTGGGGGAGTTGGAGGAGGGGAGGGGAAGGGAGCTAGGTCGACAACCGGGGCCTTTTCGCGCAACAGGGCCGCGACGACCGATGAGTGGCGTGTTGTGTCCGCAGAAGAGAATTCTTCGTTCTGTGCGCCTCCGCTGTTGGTTCCGAGTCAGGGCCCTATTCCGGCTGGGACCCACGTAGGGTCCGGGTTCCCACTGCCCGCTGTTTCACACAGCTCTCTGGCATCCGCATCCCTGGCCCCTCGACGTGTCCCCGAGGCCTTAAGCGACGAGCGGCGCGGGCGGAACGTCGTCTCCACCGGCGCCGGCGGAGGAGGGGGGGAGGAGGAGTCGGCCGCCGCCGGGAGAAGGGTGAAGAGCGGAGCCCGACTCCGAGAAAGACTCGCGTCTGCCCGAGGCCCGCCACGCAAAGAGGACGCAGTGGAGGAGGACGAGGAGGAGGGCGTCACCGCCGAAGTGGAAGGTGACCAGCGGCGGAGACAGGGGCGAGGCCCGGACGAGCGAGACGACGCCGAACGGGGATCGTGGGCCGCGGGTCGCTTCGTGGCCCGCGTCTTCGTCGGCGGAGGGCGCTCCGGACACTCGACTCGCTATGCCCCTCCCCGAGGCGCGCCGTCTCCGGGTTTGCCCGGCCCACGTCCCTCCAACGCCGAGGCCGCCGCCGCCTCTGATCGAAGGCGTCGGCGCCTACGGGCAGGAGAAGTTATACCGCCTAGGCCGTTTGGTTTTTTTTTTTTTTTTTTTTTTTTTGGCGGGCCGGNCGTCACCGCCGCCACCTCCGTCGTCGCGCTGCCGCGTCTGAGGATGTTTGGGGTCGTGGCGGGTCTGGGCTCCAAGGGGCGGGGGCGGTTCGGGGCGGGGAGTGCCCCGGTCGGGGACTCGGGAGGAGGAGGAAGTGGGGTGGGGGGAAGAGCGAGTCGACGAGGAAGACGAGAGGGAAAAGAGGGGGCAGGTCGGCCCCGCCAGAAAGCGGCCCCTTCTTACCGAGGATGGAGACCCTTTCGGCCCGGTCCGCTCTCTGCGAACCTTAAGCTCCTCGGCCCCACCCCCTTCCCTCCTTTTACTCCAGTTCTAAAAAGTTTGTCATGACAAGGAGGTCCCAACGTAATGCCGGTCCTTGACAAGGTACGGGGAGCGGAGGCCCCGCCACACTCCCGTCTTCGCCCCCGCCCCCGCCCCGCCGGGTTTTCCTAGACCGTGCGGACTAGAGGAAGGACCTCTTCCTTGACCCTACAGCCCTAACCGTCCCACGCACCAGTCCTGTCTCAATTGGCATGTTCGGTGTCTGCGCAGCGAGTCTCAAACTGAACCCGGCGAACAAAAACAAGGTAACACTTGTCTTCGGGGCGGCGGTTCACGGGCCTACTACTGCAGTGGTGGGGGAAAAGGCCCTAACACCCCCCTCCCCGTCGCTTGGGTCTCTGGCGCGCGACCCGCCAGCACGAGCGTCACCAACCCCCCCACCTAGGGTCACCGTGTCGACTGGGAGCAGTGCACAAAGCACTCGGCCGGTTCGGGTGCCCCGCCCATGGAACGCCCCCGGCACCGCGCTCCACGGTTCCCGGTCGGTGGACGAGGAACGGCTATCCCTCTTCCACACCGATAGAGGACGCCGCCGTCCCCCCTCAACCCTCACCCCCGGGAAAGGGGTTAGAACCTTCGTCCACGAGCCTCTTCAAGTAAGTCCACTAGGACGTCGTGGACACGGTCTTTCATAAACTCGAGGAAGTGTCGGACTGGTACTGGACGGTGGGAAACCTCGGAACTTTGTAGTTTCTCTTGTGACAATCCACGATGACCACCGTATCGCTTACATGGTTCTAATCGGAGTATGGTTTAGTAGTCGTGTTAAGTCACAATCTTGGGCCTTCCCGGAATGCTTGGATACTGTAGGTACAGTACCCAATAAAAGATGCACAAATATAAGGTTGCACTTCGGATAGTCCGATTAGAGTTTATTTACCTCACGTTCCTTTTATGTCGGACAGAACTTACGGGTCTACTTCTCTTTTCTTTACGTCAAGGATTAAATTCGTGACTATGAGACCTGCGTTTTTTACGACACCTGTGGTTTAACATGCGCTTTAATATCGTTTTGAGATTTTTTATTTTAATATAAAACACATCTTGTCCCAACCTAAATCACCGATGTTAATTCAACGAAAAATTATTTGCCGACAATTTTACCTCAGGTTTGATCCTACTGTAGTCCTCTCGTATTACAATAATCATGCAATTTAAAACTCCCGAAGGGACCACCAGACCACCAACTCTTAGGCAGAGGGTTACGTCACCTGTGCCCAGGTTCGGGACTAGGTTCTACGGTGTACGATCCTCCGTTGATTCGGCATCGGTGTCGATGACTCGGACTCACAGGATCTCGGACACGAGACGTCGTTCTCTTCAGTGGGGTTACTCTTCGGGTCCGTCCCGTTGATCTCTCATCGGGGACAAAAGACGATCATCTCTTTTGGGTACTGGTCGTTACTTCTGGATCACGTCTCTTTTTATTTATAATTTTTATTAAAAATTGGTAAAGGTATATGTCATCATTTGATGTGTTTCAAAAGTGATATTTTTAGTAGGTTATTCCACAGGTTCTGTTTTAAGTATCCGGATTATTAACTGTGGTGTAAATTAGAATAAAAATATTAATAAAGGTACTTACCTAACAGAAGGTGATCACATACTCGAGGATTTCTCATCTGATGGTAGGTGTATCTGAGGCTTCACTTACCAAAAAAATTAAATTAGGAGCTTGGGGTACTCCATCGGTCTTTTAAATAATGATAACTACAATCTATTGTCTTTCCTATTCACTAAAAGTGTTCCAGTGGTCTGTCCTAACCATTTACAACTTGTATCTAGAAAATGGGGATAGTTTTGACGTGGAAATCCCTGAACGGACTACTGATTCTGAGGCTCAAGTGTTACGTGCCCCAGACTCAAACTAGGGACCAGTCCCTTGATCTAGGGTGTACAACGTTGATTCTCAAGTTTTCAATGTTGATTCTGGGTCGTTCGGTTGATTTATTAATGAATTTTTTTAAATTTTTCCGTGGAAATTTTGTTACAGTGACTAAGATAAGTTGTAACATGTACACCGAGTTTGGTCCCTTTCTTTTTCTTGATGTTCCGTAAGTCCATTCTTTCCTTGTTAATTTGATGATAAACGTCTACTGTATTAGAACATACATCTTTTAGGACCACTTAGGTGATATTTTTTAATAATTTCCCTGAAGGGACCACCAGGTCTCCAATTCTTAGGAGAACGGTTACGTCCCCTGTACCCAAGTTAGGGACCAGGTCCCTTCTAGAGTGTACGGTGCCTCGTTGATTCAGGTACGCGGTATCGATGACTCGTTTGTGAGATCACGGATACTCGACATTGACTTCGCGTACGTAGGATCTCGGGTAGACGACGTTGTTGCTTCAGTGACGTTACTCTTTGGGTTCGTGGTGTTGATCTCATCGGGGGTAAACGGTTTTAGTCTCTCTCGAACCCACGTCGTTGCTTCTGGGTCACACCGTTTTTTTGTTTGTTTGTTTGTGTCTCGATTATTTACTCAAATCGTCCTAACGTCATATATTCCAGTTATAAAATTTTGAGTTAATATAAAAATATACGGTCGTTAGTTTACTTTAATTCTTTTAAGATGAAGGTTGTCATAGTTTTTCTTGTTTTATGATTACTTACTTAAATTGATTTCCTGTTCTAACCATATGACTTTTGATGTTTTGTAGTAACTTTTTAATTTCTGGTTTTCTTTTCCTTTTTGTCGGTCACAAGTTGTTAATCTTCTAAATTAACAATTCTATCCTCATGAGGGGTTTATATAGATCTCAGTTGGGTGAGGAATGGTTTCAGGGTCGACCGAAAAAACGTTATACGTGTTACTTTTCTACGAATTGTAGTGATCTGTAACGACAACGACGACAACGACGACAACGACGACAACGACGACGATTCAGTGAAGTCAGCACAGGCTGAGACACGCTGGGGTATCTGCCGTCGGGTGGTCCGAGGGGGCAGGGACCCTAAGAGGTCCGTTCTTGTGACCTCACCCAACGGTAAAGGAAAGGGTTACGTACTTTCACTTTTCACTTTCACTTCAGCGAGTCAACACAGGCTGAGAATCGCTGGGGTACCTGACGTCGGTCGTCCGAGGAGACAGGTACCCTAAAAGGTCCGTTCTTATGACCTCACCCAACGGTAACGGAAGAGGGTGATCTGTAATCCCTTTACGTTTTGGTACTCTTCTTCGGTGAAGTGTGGGTAATCCTACTGACAATACTTTTTCACCTTTTATTGTTCACAACCGTTCCTACACCTCTTGAACCTTGAGAACGTGTGACAACCACCTGTTACATTTTACTACGTCGGTTGTAAACCGTTAAACCTTTTTGTCAAACCGTCAAGGAGTTTCTCGATTTGAATTTAGTATACTAGGCCGTTAAGGTGAGACTTCATATACGGGTGTTCTTAACTTTCGTCCCTGAGTTTGTTTATGGACAAGTGGGTATAAGTGTAGTCATAACAAGTGTTATCGGTTTTACACCTGTGCTAAGTCTACAAGTAGTTGTCTACTCACCTTTTTGTTTTACACCATATTTGTATGTTACCTGATAATCAGTCTGAATTTTTCCTTACTGTAAAGTTATGTACGATGTTTACCTACCTGGAACTTTTGTAACACGAGTCACTTTCTTCAGTCTGTATTTTCCAGTGTATAGTATAATAAGGTGAATTACTCCATGGATATTATTTAAGTATCTCTGTTGTCCCGAAGGGACCACCGAGTCTTCCATTTCTTAGGTAGATGTTACGTCCAAACGACGGACCCAACCCTTCTAGGGGACCTCTTCCCTTACCGTTGGGTGAGGTCATAAGAACGGACCTCTTAAGAGCACTTGTCTCCTCGGACCGTTCGATGTCAGGTACCCCACCGTTTTTCAACCTGTGTTGACTCGTTGATTCGTGTGTGTATCTCTGTTGTTCATCCTATCCCCAATGGACCCAACCCCCTTCCTCTCTTACTTGTCAGTAACAAATTGTCCATGTCACACACAAACGTCACTATTTTTTTTCAAGACCTTTACCTTTCACTACCTTCAACGTGTCGTAACACTTACGTGTAATTCGGTTACTTACCATGTGTAAAATTTTAAAATACAATACATGTAAAACGGTTAAAAAGGGGTGAACGTCACAACACGTTCATCCTTTTTTTAGGTACAGTATACGAAATCGGACTTGATGTAGGGGTAGTCATCAAGATCCCCCTGAATCAGGTGGTTCAGTCGTCGTTGAGTAAGGAAAGAGACGAGAAACCTCGATGGGTCACACGTGGTACCGAGGGTCCCACTCACACCGGATATTCCGACGGGGGAAAACTGTGGAAGGTGAACGAAGGGAGCTTCGAGTCAACCATTTCTTAGATGGACGTTAAGTCCTCTGGGTCCAAGCTAGGGACCTAACCCTTCTAGGGGACCTCCCCCTTTACCGTTGGGTGAGGTCATAAGCACGGACCTCTTAGGGTACCTGTCTTCTCGGACCGTCCGATGTCAGGTGACCCAGTGTTTCTCAGACTATCCTGACTTACTGACTCGTGTCGTGGCGTGTTCAAATTTCTTATCCAAATTACAGTGTCACGTCGAGGAATTCCAGGTGTATCAGGTCCCGAAGGAAGAATCCAGAAAATAAAACCAAAGAGAAAAGATTGTGGACAGGAAATCCAAAGTTTGATTAAAAAATGAAGAATCAAGACGGAAACATCTCGTTTCGGAATAATATAGTGTAAAGGAGTATTTTAAAGGGTTATATGAGAATAAAGGTACTAGGGGGTCTTTTCGAACTATTCAAATGAATAATGAAGGATCATACGAAATGAATTTCTTATCTGTCTTAAAGGACTTGTTTAACAATAATAAATTATGAAAGTCTCGATGTGTAAAGTTTCAAGAGATCCGTTTCACAATTTACGAAGTAAGGATGTCTTCACAGAAGATCCAATTACCGGTTCGATTATATTTTTCCCTCCCTAGAAACTATTATACAGGGGATCTCTTCCGAAACACTAAATTTACCTTACTTCTTTCAGGTGTCACTGACTCATAAAATTGCATTTTTATACTCTTGATTCTTAGACTCCTGTACCGGGGTAAAGTAGAAGGAAGTACTGTAGTTCGTCTCTTACTTCGGTCCCTCTTTTCCATGTTGTATTTTCTAGTGTCTGCTATTACACGATCACGAGTTCCTATAAGTCAACTTAAAATCTGTGGCACGGATCTTGTCTGTACGAATTTTTATCAGGCAGGTAGGACGAAACTCTCCTAGAGAGACTTTACCTGAATAAGGGTCAGTTCGTGAACCAATGTCAGGTCCAATAATAAACTGAGTAAAATGAGATCTTAAAAACCAAGAGAACCCAAAATGAATTCAGAACGTCCCAAGATAAAGTATATAAAGTGTATTTGGTGTCACGTTTTATTAGACTAGGAAATTTACACAAAAATGATCGTGTCAGAACGATAAAGTAGATTCGTTCTTTTCATGTATAAAAGGGTGAACCTCTCATTGTTGATGCGCAGATCTCTTCGGACTTAGAAGGAAAGTGGTCAAACACCGTACCCACTCGACGAACTCGTACTGAACGCCGACGATTAATCCGGAGGGAGGACGGGAATACGATTCGAGATTATTTGAGTCTCGTGGGGTTGTCACCATATCGTTCCGAGACAGGTGTATAGACAAGTCTTCTAAGGTTTAAAAGGTTCAGAATGAATCGGTTTCATATACGGAGTACTAAATTTACACCTGACGTTTCAGCTGGACTAAAAGAGTTGGTAAAAGTGTTAGTCTTACCGTGACGCCAATGGGACGGGGGTTCTACGATGGTAAATCACCGATACGCACGCACCCACGATTCAGTGAAGTCAGCACAGACTGAGAAACGTTGGGATATCTGACATCGGGTGGTCCGAGGAGACAGGTACCCTAAGAGATCCGTTCTTATGACATCATCCAACGGTACGGGATAAGGTCCCCTAGAAGGGGTGGGTCCCTAACTTGAGTGAAGAGAATACAGTGGATGTAACCGTCCGACCAAGACTCCTGGGACTCTTCGAGAGTAAATCGACGACGACGACGACGATTCAGCGAAGTCAGCACAGACTGAGACACGCTGGGGTATCTGCCGTCGGGTGGTCCGAGGGGGCAGGGACCGTAAGAGGTCCGTTCTTGTGACCTCACCCAACGGTAAAGGAAGAGGTTACGTACTTTCACTTTTCACTTTCCCTGACGATGTCCTACGGTTTAGTATCACCTTTCAAGGTTCCGTCCTCTTCGATAAACGTTAGACGTATCCCCAGTCCGACTTTGGTTCTTCGATATCTAACCTTCAGACCCGGAATTTTGTGTAAAAAGACCTATTTACAATAACTAAAAGATTAATCTCGGTTTCCGGTTAGGTGTCAGTAGGCAATTCGGAAACTCTACGGGTTTACAATTGGTCCATGGGTCTCATAATACCGGACGTCCTCATAAACTCCGGTTCATGGAGGACTTCTTGCCGAAGGTAACATCGAGTCAATTATATTCTTAGACGGACGTTACGTCCTCTGGACCCAAGCTAAGGACCAAGCCCTTCTACGGTACCTCTTCCTTTACCGCTGGGTGAAAGTCATAAGAACGGACCTCTTAGGGTATCTGTCTCCTCGGACCGTACAATGTCAGGTACCCCCGTTCTCAGTCTGTGCGAATCGCTGAGTTGATGACGTCAGAGTTTTTGTTGTCTTACTAGAGACAAGTAAAGGTTCCGTTTAGTAAGTTATAGTTCCATTAGGTTCAGATACGGGGCTGGTCATTACGACTTCTTCGACTTCAACTTCTCAAGATACTTCTGGATGTTCTGGAAGATCTTAATGGTGGGTTTTTTCTACAGGAAGAGTAATATCCCCTGCTCTTACACGTTCATCCTTCAGTTCTTTATGGACTCATTGTCCGTTTAAACCGGAACCTCATGTCTTACTTCGTCCCGTTTCCGATTGTCTCAAAACGGTTCTCTTACGTGACCAGTATCGTTTGTGGGAGAAGGTTGTTGTGTTCTCTTCTGATGTGTACCTGTAGTGGTCTAGTAGTTATGGCTTTAATCTAACTAATATAAGAAACGTCGGTTTCTACCTCTTCGAGATATGTCAGTCGTTTTTGATCTGGTTCTCGACTGACACCGAGTCTAGTACTTGAGGAATAACGGTTTGAGTCTGAATTCAACTTCTTTCACCCCTTTTGGTGATCTGGTAAGTCCATACTGGATTTAGTTTAGGGAACACTGATCGTCACCTTCACTGTTCATTTAAGTTCCCTAATCTAGACTATCTCACGGACTTCTTGATACCTGTCTCCAAACACTGTAACATGTCCTCCGTCACTAGTTCTCATAGGGGTTCTTTTACTTTACGTTTTTCCGTTTTACCGACAGACTCCTCCGGAATGTTTATCGACTCTTTTCTTCTCTTCACTTTCCGTTTCCTCTTTTCCTTTCTATATGGGTAAACTTACGTCTCAAAGTTTCTTGTCGTTCCTCTCTTTTCTTTTGGAAGGAGTCACTAGTTACGTTTCTTTATCTCCTTTTGTTATCTTACCCTCTCTATTCTCTAGAGAAGTTCTTTTAATCTCTATGGTTCCCTTGAAATGTACGTTATTACCCGTGTTATTTCCTGTCTTTACCATACCTGGATTGTCTTCGTCTTCTATAATTCTTCTTCATCGTTCTTATGTGTCTTCTTAACATGTTTTTTCTCGAAGTGTTGGGTCTATTAGTGCTATCACACTAGTGACTGGATCTCGGTCTGTAGGACCTTACGCTTCAGTTCACCCTGAATCCTTCGTAGTGATTCTTGTTTCGATCACCTCCACTACCTTAAGGTCAACTCGATAAAGTTTAGGATTTTCTACTACGACACTTTCACGACTGGAGTTATACGGTCCTTTAAACCTTTTGAGTCGTCACCCGTGTCCTGACCTTTTCCAGTCAAAAGTAAGGTTAGGGTTTCTTTCCGTTACGGTTTCTTACGAGTTTGATGGCGTGTTAACGTGAGTAGAGTGTCCGATGGTTGCATTACGAGTTTTAAGAGGTTCGGTCCGAAGTTGTCATGTACTTGGTACTTGAATGTCTACAAGTTCGACCTAAATCTTCTCCGTGTCCTTGGTCTCTAATTTAACGGTTGTAGACAACCTAGTACCTTTTTCGTTCTCTCAAGGTCTTTTTGTAGATAAAGACGAAATAACTGATACGGTTTCGGAAACTGACACACCTAGTGTTGTTTGACACCTTTTAAGAATTTCTTTACTCTGATGGTCTGGTGGACTGGACGGAGGACTCTTTAGACATGCATCCAGTTCTTCGTTGTCAATCTTGACCTGTACCTTGTTGTCTGACCAAGGTTTATTCTTTTCCTCATGTAGTTCCGATATATAACAGTGGGACGAATAAATTGAATATACGTCTCATGTAGTACACTTTACACCCCGACCTACTTCGTGATCGACCTTAGTTCTAACGGTCCTCTTTATAGTTATTGGAATCTATTCGTCTACTGTGGTGGCAATACCGTCTTTCGTTTCTTCTTGATTTCTCAGAGAAGTACTTTCACTTTCTCCTCTCACATTTTCAACCGAAGTTTGAGTCGTAAGTCTTTTGATTTTAGTATCGTAGACCAGGGTAGTGAAGTACCGTTTATCTACCCCTTTGTTACCTTTGTCACTGTTTGAAATAAATAAACCCGGGGTTTTAGTGACGTCTACTACTAACGTGGTTACTTTAATTTTCTGTGAACGAGGAACCTTCTTTTCGATACTGGTTGGATCTGTGGTATAACTTTTCGTCTCTATAATGAAACGGTTGTTTACAGACAGATCAGTTTCGATACCAAAAAAGGTCATCAGTATATACCTACACTCTCAACCTGGTATTTCTTCCGACTCGCGACTTCTTAACTACAAAAACTTGACACCGTAACCTCTTCTGAGAACTCTCAGGGAACCTGATGTTCCTCTAGGTTGATCAGGTAGGATTTCCTTTAGTCAGGACTTATAAGTAACCTTCCTGACTACAACTTCGACTTTGACGTTATGATACCGGTGGACTACGTTTCTTGAGTAACCTTTTCTGAGACTGGGACCCTTTCTAACTTCCTTCCTCCTCTTCCCCTACTGTCTCTTACTCTACCAACGTACCGTAGTGACTGAGTTACCTGTACACAAACTCATCTGAGGCCCTCAACTACAACCTGTCCCTCCGGACCGCACACCGTCAGGGACCCCAGCGTTTCTCAGCCTGTGCTGACTCACTGACTTGACTTGGTGGGGGTGGGGGTGGGGGACCTGTGTGAACGTCGTGTGTGGTCGGGGATACGGCCGACAGGACTCTTACAACGGGGAAGGGAGGGACCGGGTGAACGATTTACACTAACGATATTAAAACCACATAAAAGGTGATTAGAAAATTTTAACATAAAAGAAATAAATAAAATTAATTATCAACATATATGTATGGGGGAAAAAATTTTTTTATTATTGAGTGAAGTTTCTTGTAAGTCGTTTATAATAATAAGATAAATAAAAGACGTGGTACGTAAAAAGTGAAGTTTACAGACCATCTAGAAAGGTATAGTTCTGAAGATCTCGACTGACAAAAAACTGGCATATCATAAGGTAATCCACCTACGTCGTATTAAACCTACTTTCACTTTCAGTGAGTCAGTACAGGTTGAGAAACACTGGGGTACTTGATATGTCAAGTACCTTAAGAAGTCCGGTCTTATGACCTCACCCATCGAAAAGGGAAGAGGTCCCCGAGAAGGGGTGGGTCCTTAGCTTGGTCCCAGAGGACGTGACGTCCGTTTAAGAAATGGTCGACTCGATGGTCCCTTCCTATCGGTCAGTAAATAACTACGTAGGTAAACCATACAAAAATTAGAAAACGATGATATTCTTTTACGACTCAAGACCAAAGGGTAGGTCGTACATTCCTCGAACCTTAAGTAGTGAGGATAGGAGTGTTCTTCTTTCCATTTATCTAACTTTTAGTTGTTGAGGAAAATTTAGAAATGTAGTCTTTTAACTCTAGAGTGTCAATTGACGGGGAGTTCACCCTCTCTCTCCGTTAATGTCTTTTAATATCAAATGATCTCGTCTTCGGAACCTTGTCTTCGGACGTCGACCTTCGGTCATGGTCCCATCCTTTTGAATTTAACATTAGCTATTTAGTGACCTCTAAGTCACACCTTTTTGATCTCTCGATTTTTGCACTCCAACCCCCACCCCCACAGGGCAGAATCCTCTCGGGAGTATTAAAAGATACAAAATGGAGATCCTCAAGGTGGTATAAAACACGTCTGACTTCTTTTTAGGGGAAGATGAAGAATCGTCCCTCTCCCTTTTTATTGGAAACGTTTTATACGGGTCTCATAAGACAAGAGGAATTATTTCTGGACGGAAGATCCCTTTGAAAAAAAAAAACCGACACGACCCAGAAGAAACGACACGCTTGAAAGAGATCAACGTCTCTCACTCCAATGAGAGATCAACACCATGAACCCAAAGAGTGACACCACTGAACAACACGTCGTGTCCGAGATCCACCCACTCGAGTCAACGACACCGTGCGTCCGAATCAACGGAGTGTCTTACACCTTAGAAAGACCCGGTCCTTAACTTGGGTACAGGGGACGTAACCGTCCGTCTAAGAATAGGTGACCTGGTGATCCCTTCAGGGTTCCTTTTGAAACAGTGTAACGACTTGATAAAACCTATAGTGATGTCGGATTTTCTACACCCGACCCTACAACCAGGGACATCGGAAAATGTTTGCTATTCTCTTTATGAGTTGAGGTCAGGGGTGATCGGAAGGACAAAGTGGATGGTACTTCTTCCCCCTTTCCTACTCTTCATGGACACTTCCAGTGCCAAGTTCCTGGGTCCGAGTGTTTTTCTGATTCTGGATTAGTATTTGATATCTTACGAGGGGGAGGGGGTGTGTAATGGTGGTGTAGTGATTCACCGGTAAATGATGTCAAAGGAAAAGGGTCAGGTAGTACAGGCTGAAAACTGGTTTTTAATGTTCCGTATGGTTTTCTGTTTTTCAAAGTTCTCTGTCGTTCATAGTCTTGTTTTAAGTCTATGTCTTTTCTACAATCTTAATAGTATGTTCCTTAAAAAAAAAAATTAGACCCTAATTATAGGATTTTGAAGACCACCCTTGTTACCAGTTGTACATTCTTGTCTGTTTATTGTATTCGTTTCTCAACCTTTGAGATTCTTTCTTAAATTTTCTTAAAAAGATCTTTATTTTTTGTGATATTGTCTTTACTCACGGAAACCACCGAAGTAGTCATCTGACCTATACGGGGTCTTTTCTTATTCACTCAACCTTATATACAATTACCCTTGAAGATTTTAACTTTACATTTCTCCTTTTTTTCTCACTTTTTCGGTCCTATCTTATAGGTTCTTGACCTTCTCCTCCGTGTTAATATTTACCATATTACATACGATTCTACGAAGTCAGCACAGGCTGACACACGCTGGGGTACCTGACGTCGGGTGGTCCGACCATATTACATATGTATTACCCTTATTATCTTCCACTTCTTTCTCTTTTTCCTTTACTTATTTATTAAATTGATTGTTAACGACTTATAAAAGGTTATAATTACTGTAGTTTGTAGTCTGTAGTTTGGTG